>JAGMWU010000029.1:285210-302738 GCA_018697195.1 Certhia americana
ATCAGTTTGGATTGGAATGTTCTGTGATCCTGGGATGGATCAGTTTGTATTGGAATGGTCTGTGATCCTGGGATGGAACAGTTTGGATTGGAATCGTTTGTGATCATGGGATGGATCAGTCTGTACTGGTATGGTTTGTGGTCCTGGGAATGGATGGATCAGTGTATATTATTGAATGGTTTATGGTCCTGGGGATGAAATATTTTGTGGTAAGTACATTTAAGCAAGGGCTCTCAGTCTCACCTGCATTTGTAAAAGTTTTACAGAACAGAGGGTTAATCCTTTTCCTGACTGGGTCTGGTGGGTCCCTGGCCATTTCCAGATCAGCACAGCCCTCCCCAGGTAAGCTCACCTGCACAGGGATTTTAAAGTGGCCAGAGCCCTCCAGGACAGGGTCTGACGTCCCTTCCAGAGAAAGGAAAACTTTTCTTTCTTACTGAAAAAACTTCCACAGAAAGGGCAGAGAGACTCTGAAAGGACATTACTTGCCTGAGTGTGGAGATTTGGGTTGGGAAAGGCTTTGAGCAGTAACTTTCTCCCTACAGCAGAGGAAAGTTGTGGTTTGGAAATATGGACGAAACAGCTACCTGGAGAAAGGGCTGGAGGTTTCCTGCAGATTTCCTGCTTTATCCCTCCTTTTAGTGTTTGCTAGCCTTTAAGAGCTCAGTCAGGGCCTAGTTTGGGCAAAATACAGTGAATATTCCATGGTCACATGGTGAGAAGTGGGGTCAGGCTTGGAAATGTTAACACCCACACTGGGAAAGATGGGAAAAGTGAAAAGGGGCTGTTTCAGAGAGGCTTCTGCAGTTAAAAACAGCAGCTCTTCTCTTATTTATTTGTTTATTTATGTTATGTTTATGTTAGATAGGTAATGCAATAGATTTGCTCTCGCAATTAAGGGATGAATACTATGCGTATGTTAAGAGAAATTTTATAGATGTATGGTTATGTTGTTGTGGTTTCTGTTTGAACATCCTCTGTTCTCCCCATGGCCCCTTTCTCCTCGGTACTGTTGCCACCAGACAGCCTTGGTTTTGTTCCAGACTTGTCAAGGGAGGCGTGCACATGTGCCCCTTGCATGGGACAGTTGGTTATAGGGAATGCTTGTTGCTGGGGGCGGGGCATGGCCACACCTGACCTCCAATCAGGGTGCAAGACAGCAGTCTGCACCAGTGGGTGACGAAGAAGAGTTGACAGACAGATTTTGGGTGGGGCCAGGGTTGGCTGGTACAACCCCTGGGGTATAAAACACAGAGCAGCCATTTTGTAGAGGAGCACTGGCGGCAGGTCACGCACTCCCAGCTCACGGCTCTTTCTCCTTATTCAGTCCTTTGTTGTATTTGTTAAGGTTTAATAAACCTCTGAAAATTTAAAACTGAGCGGTCGTTTCTCACATTTATATATATTTTTATTTATTCATTATATCCTATGTATTGCCCACCTTGCAATTCTTCTGTCCTTCTGTTTGTGTAACTGAAAATCCTGGTCAGCATTGCTGATTTCTAATGACTCTTGCTCTGAACTTCCCTGCTTTTATCTGAAGGGTTTTAGAGTTGTGTGATTGTGGGGAAGCCTTTTTTAAATTTCAAATATGTCCTCAGTCCTGGTGGCTGCCAGGGGAAGCTCAGATTCTCAGTACGAGTTGTTTCCTGCAACAGAAGGCAGAGCAGCAGCAGCAGTAGCAACAACAACAACAACAGTAATCTCTAGTAGCTCCTGTTGTAACAGAGTAGAAATGAACATAAAGCTCATTGAAAAGTTTGGGCTGTGATGCTGATAGATGGGATGGAGAAGTACAGCCAACAGAAGTTTGGAAGAAGTCATTACATGTTTTACTGTCAGTAAATGTGCAGTGTCAGAGAAACATGGGCTATGGAGAATCAAAAACTGGTGAAATACTTCGAGGAGAGACAAAAAAATTTATCCTGACATTTATAAGGAGATACCAGGACTAATTAGCAAAAAAATGGAATGGGCAAATCTACACAAACTCTGTAATCTATGCTATTTAGTTTATGGTAATATTCAGTTTGTACTGGATTATAGAAGTAAAAAACCTGCAAAATTAGCAATTCACTGCTCTGAGTACTTTTTTTTCCCAGATCCCTTCTGCAGTGTGAAGAGGAAAGGTGGGTCTAGAGCCAGAGAGGATGTGGGAAGATGCATTTGGGGAAGGTGAGACTCTCTTGCAGAAGAAAACAAGTGAGTTTACTCCTTCCAGAGTCTCGAAATTATGTTGTTTTTTTTCCAAATAAATGTGGCCTGCACTACCCGGGGGAAATGCCTGGTTTGGCTTTAGTTAAGAGAGCTCACTGTGTTTTATGAAGGAACAAGATATCAGGGGTTGTAGTTACAGGATTTATTTGTTCACACTTCAAACCATTTTGATGTGTTGGTGATATTTGAGATTTTGGTGAGCAAACAGCCAGAGAAAGGACCAGCTCTCAATTCCAGAGAGGTGTAAGTGGAGCAGTTCAGGCCTGACTTTCTGCCTGGGACTCTCTGAATATCCAGTGATGTTAGCAAGATTTGCCTTCCAGACTTTGTCTGCATTGGTAACAGCTAGAGTTCAGTGCTAGCTTTTACTTCTCTTTTACTACAACTCAGAAATTTTATTTTATCACTGCCAGGCTGGAAATTTGGGCTCCAGCTGAGATGGTGCTGAGTGGATCGCTCTGTGAGTTCCTCTGATTTCTGCTTGACTTTGCTTCAAAATTCAGCAACACCAAGTACAGTCCCTAATTTTTCCCCATTGTGTGCTACACAAGAGAAGAAAACGAAAAAAAGCTAAATCCTCAAAAAAAAAAATCGTTGTATTGTTCTCTTAATATTGGAAGTTGTTTGCTTTTAAATTGCTCCTTTTTCATCAAATGCTGAGGGCTCTCTTCAAAGGAGCAGCCCTGCAATAATCTGAGTATTAACAGAACTCTGGTGGCGAAGCTCTAACCTGTGCTGGAGAACCCTTTTGGAAATTGAAACTGGTGTGGTGAAAGTGGATTTTTTTCGAATTCCAAGTCCTTTAACCTGGCTGGGCTGAGTCATTTGTGGCCACTGAAAGCCCAATTACTGCTTCAGAAAACAAATTGATAACGATGTGAAAGTGGCAGTGATGAAACATCCAAATGGAAATGATTAGTGTTTGCCTTGGTACTTAGGTAATTTATTCCCTAATTAACTGTCCCAGAACCACCTTTTCCCAGTGATGTACAAATTTACCCAAGGAGTTCAGGTATCAGAATTAATGTTGTTGGTTAAGTTAGACAAGACTCGTGCAGGAGAGACTGGAAACGTGGCCCAGAAAGGTGGGAAAACACTGGAAAAAATGGAATACAAGGGAACGTTCTGTCTCTTTGGATTCTAAAATATGCACACATCCTCTTTTTGTTGCTTTACATTCTCCTAATTAAAACAAAGCAATGCTGCAAAAATTATGTAAAAGCCTGGTTAATTTTAAAAGTGCTCATAAACCCAAGGTGAAATAAAACCAAAGAATGGGGAGCCTGGAGTTAATTTTTTGCCTCTTTTTGGTCTTTAAGAGTGGAGAAATCATGGTCAGGATTAGATATAAATTCAGTTTGGGGACAGATTTTAATGAGCAGCTACTCCTCAGAGTAGGGACAACTCTGGGTACACAGGCTGACATAAGAGTGTAGTTACCCAGATTTTGTTTCTGGTCCTGTTGGTGTTAATTTTGACAGATGAAGAGGACAAACCCTTTCCTGAGGCACCTCTCTAAAAGCTCAAAAACTCAGGTTTGATGTTTGTATTAATTTCTGTATATTAACATCAGATTCTGACAAGGACAAATATTTCTTCCATAAAAAATTCAGCATTCCCTGTTAAATATTTTACAGCAACCCTAAACTTTTATCAGTCACTTTAATTGACATACTCCTTTAGGTCTGTTTTGTTCTGAATAATTAAATCTTTCTGTCTTCATCAAAAACACCGAAACCTGTGAATATTCTGTGTCTGTCCCTTGGCAGCTGCAGGTTCTGGGTTTCTTGTTTGTCTCATGGCCTCAAGAAAAAATGTCACTGAGCACTTTCCTGAAGTTTTTAGGGCTAGCAAGGACTCGAATCCCCCTGTGGTCCTGTTCCTGCAGGTATTTCCCACTCCAAACAAGGGATTCAGGAGTGCTCCTGCTGCTGCTGCAGTTTCAGTAGCCCAGGGTTCCCAAATTAGGATATAGTGCCAATTCTCAAATCCATTCTTGCTTTGGAATAATGATAATGTTATAATTCTATTAATAAGAATAATATTGTGGGGAAAAGGCTTCTGCTGCTATAATAAAAGGAGTAACCTTGGCTTTGGATAAATAGAAAACAGCAGCACAGACAGACACTGTGTAATGACAGATTTCTGGGGCAACAATAACTAAATTGCTTTGGTTATTCCTGTTTCACTACACAAACAATATTATCTGGCTTATTTTTAAATCAATTTGTCAGTTCAGGCTCTCTCAATGTACAGTTGTTTCCTGTAGAGTCAGCTTCACTTAAGCAATATTTCTGTAAGGCTTGGATTTCCTTCTTCCCTTCCTTCCCTTCCTTCCTGCTCCAGCTCTTATTTGTATTCTGTTCCTGTGCCCTCTGAGTGGAGCTTGGAGTAAAACCCTGACTCGAAGAGAGTTTTGTCATTGAGTGAAGGAAAAAAAAAAAATACAGAATTTAACATACAATGATCATTAGAGCACCAGACTTTATTCTTGGTGAGAAAAGAGCTCCTTCTCCTTGCTGGTTCTGATGTCAGCGACCTTCCTTCCCCTCCACAAAACTCCATCAGCCCCAAAACCAAGGACATAAATACAGAACTGGGGGAAATTGGGAAATGAATGCATCCTCCAGTGGATCTCGAGGTGTTTGTCTTCCCTTATCAGCCCCATAATGATGGTGCAGAGATGGCAGATAATGACAGCAGGCCCCAATGACACCACTCTGCCAAAGAGGTGAAGATTGCACAGTTTATTTTGGAAAATCATTATGCAGCTAATTACAGCTCTTGACTCTCCTCCTTCCCCTGCCTGTGTTCTTGGGGAGGCTGCTATGCTCAGCTTGCACAAGATGGTGTCAGTTATTCTAAAGGTCAAAAGACACTCTTGTTATGATTTGTAATTGCTGGTGATGGGGAATAAAATAAATACAGCATCATTTAGGGTAATTTAACTCATTGTTAACTTCTGTTACTGACTCTGTTCTGTTCTGTTACCACTGTTATACACTGAGCTCATTATTAAGATGAGCTTGTCTGACAATGAGGATGTACTTTATGTGGGTGAAAGAGGAGAAATAACCCAACAGTGGAGCTCTGGACTCTTGTCAGAAATTTCAGCCCTGAATTCCAGGTGTAGTGATGTGACCTAACAGTGCAGAACAACCTGATTTGGGACCATTTTAATAAAAGCAAGCAACTCTCCTGAGGCCACAGCTGAATTTCACAGAATCACCTGGGTTGGAAAAGACCTTTGAAATCATTGAGTCCAACCTCTAATTTCAGGACAAAGCAGCTGCAGAGGCAATGCAAAAGTTCTGTGGCTGAAGGACATGACTCTGTTTAGCCTTGATGTCTCACCTGGCACACTAATAATTCAGTCATTGAAATAAATAAATCAGAATTCACATTTTGTGCAGTTTTTGTCTTCTTTCCCTGCCCCTCCTCCCCAGACCCTGCATGGCAGCTGTGAAGACAGACCCTCTCCTGCTTTCCTTGCACCATTGCTTTTGGAGAATCCTAGAGCCAAGCAGAATTCCCATCTTTATGGGCCAGCTCTCCCATCCCAGGCTATACAATCCCCATGAGCTCAGATCTCAGGGTCAGCTCTGAGCCTTAACTCAGCCCGGTTCATTCCATTTGCATAATCTCCTCTACATTTCATTTGGGTACCCCAGATTGTAGTTCCAGCCTCATGTCATTGACCATTTCCTTGTCTTCTCTCCAAGTTTGATTTAATCCCTTTGATTCCCTTTAAAAGCTGATTTCTCAGCTGCTCCCTGCTTTGTTCCTCAGGGGTTTTCAAGCCTTTGTGTTTTTTATCTGCATCTTCCTTGTTGTGATATTTATCTTTTACCAGGACATAAACCACCATCAGCTGGGACTTCAAGAAATTATTTTTACAAGCAGTGTCCAGGCCAGGACATTTGTGTGTACAGGGACATTTGTGTGCTGCTGCTCCTGTTTTTTCCATCTGTTTTTCTGGATATTTGCCATATTCACATGCAGTGTGAATTTAATGTTAGGAATCCAGGATTTATGCCTGACTCCATCACTCTATAACCACAGGAAAATCAGGTAATTATTGTCTCTTATCTTTGTCTAACTTAGGGGTTTTAAAGTATTTTCTTTTTGCACATAGCACACTACAGTTGTACATGGAATTTACCACACACAGCAAATTTTTTTCCTGCTCTCTGACATCCCAAAATGTTGGAACCAGTGAAGCATTTTTACACAAGATATTTTTCTCTGGGTGTATTTTCTGCATCTGATTTTCTTTATCGCTTTATTGCCATATATGACAAACTATCTTTTTAATAATTGTCCTTCTAATGACTGTATGGTGCTGATTTTTAAAGTTTTGTCCTAATAATATGAATCTTTTGGCCTTAGCTGGGCAAGGATTTCATTGTACTTTTTCAGCTTTTAAAAAAATATTCCAGGATAAGAAGCACAATATTGGAAAAAGTGTGGTCCAAGTTAATTTCCCCCTGAGAAATGGATTTTGCTGGGCAATTTTTTGATCTGAAACAAATATTATTCAAATAATATGTATAATATTATGATCATATCAATACATAATTTATAAACTGTCCTGTACCTTGCACCTACAGCTTGAAGGACACAACTGATGAGTTCATAAATAAAGGGACATCTTTGTCCCACTCCTAAGTGTCAAATCCTTGAAGTTAAAGAAAAATAACCCGAGATTTTGGCAAAACAAAGCAATGAATGATCCCTCTCCCGAAACTTCTCTTTAAAGAGGATTCAGACCCTTCCAGAGGTGAAGGAGCCATGGAGACAATCATGGTTTTATTGCTGATGTTGTGAGTGAATCTTTCCTCCAGGAATTTGCCCAATCTCTTTTTAAAACCTTCTATTTATTTTAAAATTGCTGTTTAGTGATTTCTCTGCACGGCTCAAATCTTTCCAAGGTTGCATTAAGAGCCATGAAAATGATCTCTTTTATGGTCTTTGGAGGTTTGTGATTCAAATCCCTTTTTTTTTTTTTTTGCAGTTGTGAGGACTGAGTGTGGCCTCTTTTCACCTCCTATTCAAAGAACTCTGGAGCTTGGGCTTTAATAATAAATTAACTCGCATGGCGATGGAACCCCTGGAGATTCAGGAACACTAAACAATAAGAAGGGGGGAAAATTGCTAGGAAAGCACTCCTATATAATTCTTCTGTAAATCACAGCACCAAAAATGCCTTCCATGATCTTAAAACTCTCCTACCTCTGACAGCTCCATCTCATATCACCTCTTGTGTGTCCATAGTAAATATTTGTATTTTAATCCAGGATTTCATTGGAGGAGAAAAAGCCTGGGTGGTTTGGTGTGGAGAATTGAGGGTGGCTTGTTTAAATCTTTTAAAAAGTGGAAGGGTTTTGAGGTAAGGGAGGAAATAGCCTCATTTCCTCTTCTTCTACCCTTTACACTGCTTCTTTTCCTATTTTCCATCCCTCTAAGCTCAGAAGTGTCGGGTCTGAACATCTCAAGGCAGCTGGACACACAGTGATTGATCACACAAGGATTTCTTGGGATTTTCCCCGGAAAACTCCCTGTAGCCCATAAAGGGAAGGAGGGGAAGGTGTTGTCTCCTTGAGTAGCCAAAGAGGCCAGTTTATAACTCTGTTACTGATAATTCAGCATTCCTGGGGTACTCAGGGCCTGCGTGCTGCCCATGCTCAACTCACAAAGGGGCTGTGAACATTTATAGAACATTCCAGAACAGGCTCCTGCTTTGTCTTTGGCACACCCAAGTGCCCTGTGTAAGTCTAGAATTCCAATTTCTCCAGGATAATTGGGATAACATTTCTTAGCTTGTCACATCCCAGCCTACTTTATTCTTGACAGTGCTTTTCAGCTTCTGCTCTCAACAAATCTTGAGTTCCTTGATATGGATGCCTTGAGCAATTTAATGAGGTTCTGTTGTCTTCAGTGCTTTTTAATATTTTTTCAGGCTGTTTCACCTCGCTGGGTGGGAAACTCTTGGAGGCAGCTCATTCCATAATTCCAGTGTGTATCTGGATCATCCCACTGGTGTGGGCATCTCCAGCTGAGGTAAAACACTGGTCCCTGATGTCTTGGTTTGTGTTCTCAACTCCTTCCTGTAAGTTACTCATGTATTAGATGAGTTACTATGAGTAATAGTGAAGGTGGTGATGTGTAGTAGAACCACAGCAGAATTCCCACCCCGAGGGAGATGCTGTGAGCGTTGCTGTGTTTACTCTGGGGGCTCTTCTCTTACATGTGACAGCTCCTCGTGGTCCTGACCAAGGGAACCAGCAAATTCTCCTGAAAACGAGAGAAAACCCAAATCCTCAAGAGTGCAAAGCCTGGCTGCTTCCAGAAAACCTTTGATTTATGAAAATCCAGTTCCTTTATTCCCAGAGGAGTGTAAGTGTTGTGCTGGTCCTTGGCTCAGGGGGAATTTCAGAGGCAGGCACTGCAAAGCCACAATCTGAAATTCAGCCCTTTTCTGTGGTCGGACAGTCACACTGGGAATTTTTTGAAGTCTGTTCTCCAGTTTATCTCATTCCAGGAGGAGGCAGATGAATATTGGGGAGTGTTGAAAAGATCAGTTCATTCTTCCCAGTGAACTTTTATTGAAGTATGGAATCATGGAATGCTTTGAGTTGGAAAGGACCTGGGATTTAGTCCATCCAGTGCCACCTCTACCATGGGACACATTCCACTGTCCCTTAGTGCTCCAGCCTGGCCTTGGACACTTCCAGGGAAGGGGCAGCTACAGCTTCTCTGGGAATTCCATTCCAGTCCCTCCCCACCACAGTAACTTTCTCCAGAGAATAACCAGGAGCCACAATTTGAACCCCTCTGGAACATGGCCAGGATGTCGATGATCCAGAGATGCCAACTCAGTGAATGTTGATTTTCCACTTGTGTTGAATGAACACAAAATCCTGATTAATTCTCAGCTCCCATGATAGTACAAATGAAATCAAACAGGTCCTTCCTGATACTCCTGAAAATAAAATAAACAAAATTTCCAGTGTCGCTCAGTTGCCCCCTTTTAATGGGGTAAAGCTGCTCTTAACAACTCCATCCCACCTGTTTTGCATTCCAATTTTGTCCAGCTGGGGCTTTATTTTTTTATTTAATTTACAATCATCTGGTGCAAGTCTGCACAAATATCCCATCTAGATTCTATTTAATATGCACCAGAATTACTGTATTTTATATATATCAATTTTAAATCTGTTTCCACACAACCTTGACTGCCTTTCTGGCTGTATATCACTTCATCAGGCCAGCTTAACTAGAGCTTCTTTTTCATTTTTTTATTGCCCCCATAAAATCTAGGAATGGAACATTTCGATTTTTCTAGCAGTAATTTTTTATTACTTTTTGCCTTTTTTTTTAGGTACTTGTCAGTGAGATGCAGTACTTTGCACAGAGTATATTTTCCAGCTCTGCATTATATTTTTATTTCAATTTATTTTATCCTGAATGTCCAGCATACATCTAAATAATACCTGTGGTGGTTCAAATGAGTGGATTATGAATGTAATTAGGGGGGATATAAAGTGGGTTCACCCCCAGGATTGGTGGGTTTCAGTTTCCTGCTCCAGATACTTTCAAGTCAGTCCTACAAGGATAACTCATGTTGCAGTTTTAATGTTGCCCATAAAACCCTATTGCAACGCAGGAGGGAAAAAATGAATTTATTGCCATTTTTATGGTTTTACTTTAATTTTTAGGTTTTTTTAGATCTTTCCCTGGAGTATGTAATTGCACTGCATTTTATTTTTTCCCTCTAAGAACACAGAAATTGCCATATTAGTCCAGACCACTGATCTGCCCAGCCAGAGAATCTTCCCAAGCAGGAATGGAAAGGCCTGAGATAAAATACAGACTTATTTCTCTATAAAAGGGTTCTCGACCTATACATAAAACTGCTCTGCAAGTCCTAGTCCATATAAAACATGGCTGCATTCTCAGCACAATTCAGATATTTCCTGCATTTTTGTGTTTCTCTGATGTTCCTTGACTTGTTCTGATGATGTCAGGCCATGTTTTCAACAGGAATTTTTTTTCACTGGTGGAAATTCTGATTTTCCAGAAGTGAGAGGTCAGAGTACAAATACAAAAAAAAAAATTGCTCTTCAGTTGGTTGGAACTTTGTATGTTACAAGTAATGTTCGTTTTAGAACATTTTTGTGCTGTTTCCATTATTAATACTGAACACCAACCTCTGTAACATGAGTTTAATGTTTCTCCAAGAAAATACAGTGGGACCAGGCACATCTGAGCACAGTTCCTCATCTTTATAACTTGTTATCCTCATTCTGCTTAATTAATATGAATAATACATTTTAAAATAATACCTCCACTAATGGGATATGGGGGGGGAGCAGGGGAGCACTTCTCTAATTAGGGCTTGTGTATGACATTGGGAAAGGTTCTGGGTTCAATCACCTCCCCATGCTGAAGGGTGAATTAGCATAGATTTAATGCCAGTGATAATTTCATGCCGTGGGGAGATCAGGAGTTTAATGCATCCTGCAGCCAAGCAGGGATTTTCTCCCTGTGCCAGCCCAGAATAAACTCCTGTAATCCTTTTCCTTCAGCTCTCTCACCCACCCAGGCTCTGGCTTAAGGAAAGGCCAAGGCAAGCAGGAGGTGCTGAGCCCCTCTGGCTCAGACTGAGGCACTGCCCTGGCACATTTTGTGCTTCAGTTCATTCAAAAGATGAATAAAAGCTGTCCTGGAGGGCCAAGTTTGCATTTCTACCACCTGGGAGCTGCAGGAGGCTCCAGCACAGTGCAGGGAATTTCTCCATTTATTTCTCTAACCACCTTCTACAGAAAACATAAAGGTGAAATGAGAGAAACTGGACCAGTTGTGATTTTGGTGTTTTACTTTGATGATACTGGGAACACCACATTAGAGCCAGACCCCAGCCTGGGACCTCCAGCACAGCATTTACTGAATTTTAAGGAGGATGGGCCAGGATGTGTTAACCCAGCCTTTGGAGGGAAGGCTTTTCCAGAGTCAGACACAGGTGCTCGTGACTGCAGGAAGCACAAGGACTGGGCAGTGTCATTTGGGGGCATGGTTTTACTGGCAGGCTCTGTGTGAGCTCTTTACGTGCCCACAAAGCCACGGCAGAGCCTGGCAGGGTCACCATGTCCCTGTCACTCAGGTGTGTGAAACCCCAGTGCAGCTGGGCCAGGTCAGTACCCAGCTTAATGACATTAGAGGGGAATCTCTGCTCAAATCTAAATTTAGCTTTGATCCTAACCAGTGTTGGACCAGATTTAAACCAAGGGATGAACAAGGACTCTCAGTCCTGTGGTGGTCAGTGCCCTGGGTGTGGTTTTTCCTAAACCAGTATTCCCAGTTCTGCCAGCATTCCCAAAAATCCATCACTGCCTCCCTTTGCAAAGCTGAGAAGGGACATCTGGCCACGTTTCCACTTGGATTTTCCTGATATGAGGATGAATTGTCTGATTGGACCCAACTGCTGCTTGTGGTCAGCGTTCATCAGGAGCTTTGTGTTGTCTTGTCTGTAAAAAATCACCGTGTTGTATAAATATTCATTTCAGGAAAGAAAACATTGTCAGATGAGGCAATGACAGAGTTTTTGATTTCTGTGATTGAGAAGAATGTGGTAAGGAAAGAAATTGGTGGAATTCTTTTCATGGAAGTTTGCAATTTTGTTAAAACAGAATTAATTAGTCATTAATTTGACTCATTCAGAGCTGCAAACAGGATTTACCTCTGTTTGACAATACACACCTGAACTCTCAAAGGTAATGCTCCTGAGGGCTGTTTATCTTGGAAAGACATTTTTTTGGTTATAATTTTTACTGTAGCCTGTCACATCCAAAACATACACATGTTTTTACAGGAAATGTTGTCTGTTTCTGCTAGGCTCAAGGAAAGAGACTCCATCAGAACTCCCCAGGCAGGCAGGATCTGTGTTTGACTTGGAGTTTAGACTCCCCTGACAAAGATCTTCTCCGCAGGTCCAGTCTCAGCTGAGTTATTAAACTAATGAAAAACCACCACTAAATGCCATTTTCACACAATTGTCCAATATTTCCCCCAAGAATTGTCACTGCTAATTGGATCCATTTCTTTTCTGACCTTAAATCCTCATCCTCAGAAGAGTCTCCTGACAGCAGGTTTTCGAGTTTATGGGAATAGATTACTTTTTATCTGAAAAGTTTAATAGAGATTTAATCTCACCCCATCATCTCCCAGCTTGAACAGGGAGTTTTTCCTCCAAATTTAGCACCCAAATGACACCAAAACTCCACATTTGTTACAAGCTTTGGGGCAGCTGGTCCTTTAAGAGTAATGTGTGGGGTTTTTAGTCTCTTAAGGACTGTGCTTGTGTTTCTAAAGATTATTTTCGACCTTTAACATCTAAGATTTTATTTTAATGTTGGGACTTCCCATATTTTACTTAACCTTCTTCAGAGCTACTGTCTTGACCTCAAATGTTAATTAATGCAATTTCTCTGTTCTTCTCATGATAACACTGACCAAGCACAGAAGGGGTGTAAGAATGGTTTGGGTTTATTGAGCTTAATTCTAGAACCAGTTCTTGTTGGTAAATAGTGCATTTGCATCACCCAAATACAGAGTGCAGCAGGATTAGACTTGCAAAGCACAATAAGCACCTAAGTCCATGAGATCACAGCACCAAAATCCCAAATTTTGGATAGTGGAGGTTCAGTTTGTTGGTGATAATCTGCGAAGTAACAGTTAAACCTCAGCACATTTAACTGATTCCAGCTCTTTTAATTGGAGTAAAAAGCAGGAAGAAGGAAGGGGAGCTCTCCAAAACTCACAGGAAAGTTGTGAATGAATTTTTTTCATAGAGAGGGGTGGATAGGGACGTCTGCAGGCACAATAAAGCCTGTTCCCCCCCCAGGTTTTAATAAAATACTGTCTTTTAATAAAGCATTGAAGACTAAAGGCCTGTGGGGAGGTGTCTGGGAGCTGCTGTGGGCTCCCAGCACAGGAGCAGCACGGAAGCTGTGCTTTGATTAAAACATCAGACTTCAGATATTCCTCAGTGCTTGTTCAGCCTCTTTCCTAAGTATCAAAAGAGCCTGTTCATACAAGGATTTGTTTGTTTACAAGGATAATTCTTGTTAACTGACAGTTTAAAAAGAATTACTGAGGCCTCCAACATTGATAGGATGGTATTAAGGAGAGTATTAAATGCTGGCCTTGGATTCAGTTAAAGGGTTCTTTATCCCCTCCCTCCTATCCAGCAGTCTGGAGGAGGGATGGAAATTTAATAATCCAGAGCTGATAATCATTATACAATCAGACGGGCAATGGAAATGACATTTCCACTGAAAAGGAGTGGTTGAGGGGATGGCTGTAGAGGTCCCAGGGCAATTTCCTACGGATGCTCCCAGCGCAGCAGTGTGGCACAAATGTCTGGACTTTATATTCAGCACCCAAAATCATTTACAGAAGCACTACATTCACCTTAAAAAAAAAAAAAAAAAAAAAGTGGAATAAGGGACAACTTCTGCTGGAAGGATCTTTAATTCCCCTAGATCCCTGGAAGTGCCCAAGGCCAGGTTGGACAGGGCTTGGAGCAAGCTGGGACAGGGGGAGGTGTCCCTGCCCATTCAGGGGTGCCACTGGATGGGTTTTAAGGTTCCTTCCAATCCAAACAATTCCAGGATTCCCTGATTCTGTGTTTTTATGATTTAAAATAATCTGGCATAAAAAAAAACAAACCAAAACAAACAAACAAAAAACCCCAAACCAAACAAAAACAAAACAAAAAAAAACCCTCCTGTGAAAGGAGGAGAAAGAGCTTTATTAACAACGTGACTGAGGTCAGAGTAGAACATAAACCAGCACAGTGAGATGGAAAAGTGGGAGAAAATTCCCTAAGAAAAAGGAAAACAAAAGGAAAAACCCTAATCTCCAACAGTAATGTAAAAACCAGTTAAAAATGGGCTGGTTCCTCTGGATCTGGTGGGAATTTTGGATTTCTTTTTTGATGGAAGAGTTTCTAAGGGAAGATTTTTGCTACTGAATTACTCAGATCATGTTAATGCCATTTTTTTCAAACTGAAAGCTACAGAAATTCAAACACTCCCATTTCAACTCTGATCCATATTTTAATACAACAGGATTTATCAATATAAAGAACCTGAAATATTTCCAGAGGATTTTTTGATGCGAGTTCTGAACAACTTCCTTTTTTTTTTTTTTTTTTTTTTGCCCAGGATCATTTTCAACTTCCAGCATTTTGTCCTTTGATGAGGACGAAAATCCTTTTTGACATGCCTGGAAATGGAAATCGTATCTGACCATTCCTCCCAAGGACCTGGCTGTGGCACCTCCCTGCTGCCATCCAGCTGCTTGAAAAGGTCACTTTGGAGATTTCATCTGTGATGGAATAACATGCGAAGGAGAATTCCTCAGGGGAGCCTGTGACATTCATGGGAGATGGGAAATGCTGCATTAATAGGCTGGAGTTGGAGGGGGTTCTTAGTTGGCTTTATTTTATGTATAAAGGACAGCAAAGTGCCCCTTAAAGCAACTTCTTCAGTAAGTTTGGGTTTAGCCTACAAAAAACCCGGGGGAGGGGGGAAATGTTTGCTGAGGATTGAGAGGAAATTTTCCCAATTTTCATTAAAAATGAGTAAGAGACATTTGCAGATCAGGGAATACATTTGGAAATAGGAAATTTCGCTCTGTGTTCCCCTTGGCTACCCAGGGCTATAACAAATTCCAATATTTTCGGTTCAGACAGGCCCTGCCTGTGCAATTTTTGCTATTTTTGGAACATCTTTAGGAAATTTCAGATCTTAGTTTTATTTCCATGTAGTGAGAGGCCTCCTTCCCATACACAACCAGTCCAAGACCTGTATTTTTCAAGACAAACCATTTACAATAGATTTTTTTTCCTAATTCTCTAATTTTATTTCCTATTTCAATAATTTCTTTTGCTATCTCTATTATTTTTTCCCCTATTTCTATGATTTTTTTTCCTATTTAAACTGCTCTTCTTGTTTCCACTATAGCATTGCTCCAAGCTCCTGCTGGGACTAGCAGGTTCTGGAATAGTTCTGAGGTGTACTCTGATGTTAAATCCTGTCTTTTAACAGCTATTAAGATGTTAAAAAATTAATAATGGCCTTTCTTCCCACTGGCATCCCTTGAACTTTGTCTCCTGTGTGTCAATCTTGGCTGGATTGTCTGTCAAAGGGATGGAAGGTATTAATTAGTCAGCCAAGGCCATTTTATCTGGGATTTTTCCTGGTTTATATGGAAAGAAAAATCTCTGAATATTCTTATTCCTTTAAAAATGATGCCTGATATTCTCTGGCTGACCAAAGCAGAGCAGAGCAAATAATGGTTAAAAAGTTGTTTGTTAGGTAAGAAAAATTTTGGATTTTTAGGGGACAGAATCCAGAGAATGCTGGCTAAAAACCCATGGATGCAGTTTGACAAGAGAAATCAAACCAGTCTGGTTCTTCCCTATTTTTAAAGATTTTTTTTTTTTTTTTTTAAATAATTGCATTTACATTTTCCCTGGGACAGATTTTTTTCAAATAAAAAGCAAATTTTTTTCATCACTTATAAATTTGTAAATGAAAGGCTTCAGCAATTTTTAACACTTATTTTTTTTTGGCTGGCAATACTTGCCTAAATTTCTCATCTGACAAGAATGAGAGATTTTAAACTTGGTAGAACGCAGTTTGAACTTAGTTTTTAAAGAAAATATCCCTCTAAATGATAATTTTCAAATTGATAAGAGATTTAATGATTTTCCATGAATTAATGCTTGTCAAAACCCTGAATATTGCAAATTAACTTCTCTGACTTTTCATTCTTGCCATGAATTTGAATCAACAAAGCTCTCCCTTTCCAGTGTGGGACTGCTGCCACCAGCATGGCTTACTTAGTCTTGACTGAGACCATGGGACCAGCAGTTGTCGGAGTCTGGAAATATGACAAATTCCTCTTTGCATGTTTGAGAGATTTTAGAATCTCTGACAAACAGTGTTTTTAACCTTTGTTCATGGAAAAAGGGCTTTTAAGCTCTGAAATAAAGCAGAGTATTTAGGAGTGTGTATTAAATAGTAGAATAGTGCATAGTTTTATCACAGGGTGAGAATTTTAGATATATGTGGATTTTAGGATGGTAAGCAGGTGATGACAAGATGGAGGAAGCACATGGCTTTTGGGTTTCTTCCTTCTTCTTCCTTGCCTCCATCTTCTGCAGTGAGGTGGCACATTAGAGTTGGCTTAGAAGAGAATCTAACCTTCTAACATAGATAATAGTTATTGGTGAAGAATTATAAATACTGATGACGTAGTTTGTAGTATAAAGATAATCGTCACCTTTGGGGCTGGGTCCTTTCCCTGTGAGCTGACCTGCTGAACAGATCTCTGTGGGTCAGAGAAGAAATTGTACTGATAAGGGAAAAATAAACAGCCTTGAAGAAGCAGAGGAGACGGCTCTCGGTTTTTTCCTTCTATCTCGGTGCTGGGCAAAAGACTTTTACACTCTCGGGAAGAACAACCACATTGTGTAAAAAACCCGAGAGCAGTGAGCTGCACGAAAATTGATCTGTCTGATGCAGGGCCTGGATGAGATCAACTTTTCAGCACTACAGAACTCTATAAAAACTGTTTCAGTTGCTAAAACTTGAGAAGGAATAAACAAACAAACACCAATTCTCTTCCAAATCAGAAAAAGGCAAGGGTGAAGACAGGTAGAGACAACAGCATGGGACTCTGAGGTCACTGAAGAAGGAGTTCAAATTCTAAATGGGAGGGGATTGAGGACATGCCTTAGTCTTAGGCTGAAATTCTTTTTGTGAGGCTATGCTGAAGACAGATATGATATATCAGACTTTGGGGTGTTTTTCCTGTAAATTCATGGAATGCACCGGAGGGATGTAGCATTCTGCCTACAATCACGGGCAGAGGCACCAGCATTGTAGTGGGCAGATACTGAAGTCTCTGTAATCCAATGAGAAACGTAAAGAGATGTTCTGGGAAAATGGGAGGTTTTGATACAAGGAAAATCAATACCCACCAGACTTGAACTGAAGGAAAGGCCAAATCCTCCACACCCACCACACCTGAACTGGAGGAGAGGCCAAACTTACTGCACCTGAACTGGAGAAATGACCAAAACCCGTCACACTTGAACTCAAGGAAAGTAAAAATCCCGCCACACCTGAACTTAAGATCAAACCCACTGCAGCTGAACTTGAGGAAAGGCCAAATGCCACCACACCTGAACAGGAGGAAAGACCAAACCCCAGCACACCTGAACCCGAGGAAAGACCAAA
>JAGMWU010000029.1:311829-334487 GCA_018697195.1 Certhia americana
CTGAGTCCTGCTTATCAATATTTACTGAGTCCTGCTTATCAATATTTGCTGAGTCATGCATATGAAAGGGCCAGATGTGTGGTCTGGTGCCTTTTCCAGTCAGGGTGTTACACACAGCTGCTGGTTAGAATTTTAATTTTATTAACAGAGAAGGTTTTCCCCCCGCAGCTAGCCCTTGAGTGGGCTGTGACAGCCCAGCTTGAGTTTAAATGACTTTTACAGGGGAGAAAGCTCCTCAGTTGCTCTAGCTCCAGAGGAATTGCCAGGACAACATGGATTTATAACTTTTTGCACTCCTGCATGTTTACATCTCTGTATTCCCGCCGACATTGGATGCAGGTAGAGTGACTTGGATCAAATCACTACAAATCCAAGGATTTTTTTGCACATCCCAAGTCAGGGAAGGGCTGTCAGGGCAACCTTGGGCAGAATTGAGCCCATTTTCAATGTGGAAGTTCAGAAATCTCCAGATTTTTCCCTGGTACCCACAGCAATTAAATTCAGAATTAAATTCTATGGAGAAAGCATCTTTTCCCCTTGGAAAATTGCTTATAAACAATCAAAGTTTGCAACAGGGAATCATGAAAGACTGTTTTTAACACTGGAAGAACAACAGGAAAAAACTAAGTTTGAGCTGTTTGCTCATCAGCTAATTGTGATTTTAAACTTCTGTTTTAATGCCTGTTTACACTCAAATTGCAAGAAGAGAAAGAGTTCCTTAAATACAGGTTGCTATGGAATTTTTGTGCGAGGAACAAGCAAATTGAAGTGATTAAGGAGGCAGAAGGTATGTGTGAGACACGGGAGCAAACAGGCAACAAACTGAGGCTGGTGTGTTCCTGCACAGGGAAAAAAATAACAGAGAGCGGAATAAAAGTAGTCTGAGCTGCTCTTTGTACCAAACCTATCATCAGCCTAATAAAATATCCCAGATCTGGGAGGAGGAAAGTGCCACTTCTTGCTGTCTGGGACAACTTCATTGTGGCTGAATTAGAAAAAGCAAGAGCAGACAGGAGCAGGGGAGGGAAAAGAACATTTCCAATGGGTTTTGTTCCCCAATCAATTTAATCACTTGGGAAGAGGTTTGCACATGGGTTGGTTTACATCAGACAGAAAATAATTTGGGGCTAGTTCTGGAGCGTTCCCATGGAATAGGTTTGGGGTTTTATCCACAGGAATTACTCAGCTGCTTGAGCTGAGATTCTTCAAACACAAGTGGTGCTTTAGAGATTGTTGTACTTAATTAGTTTATAAATCTATCTGCAATAGCTGGGAATGAATGTTTATTATCCAGCCTTGCAAGGACAGGGTGCTTTTCCCTCTGTTATAATAATCCAGAATAAACCAGAGATGGGAACAATAAGGATTAAAACCCTTTCAAAACAGGACAGATGTTCCAGAGCTCCTTCCACAGCCAAAACCAGACTCTGGCACTGGGAGAGACACCCATGGGCTGAATAAAGGCCTTGCTGAACTGTTCAGTAAGTTGTATTGATAATTAAAAATTAATGATTATCTCCCCCAAATCCATCCCCCAACCCAGGATAAAAAATGTGCCGTAACTGAAACAGTAAACCGTGGGTTTACTGTTGCTTTTTTCCCCACCCTCCAGCTGCAAAATTACTCATTATGGATATTTTCAATAGCATAGAAGCGAAGACTCTTTTTCCTTTTTTTTGTTTTTGAACTGGGTTTGCAAACTTCAGGCTGGAATTATTTTTTTCCCCAGAAGTGCTTCAGCTGGGAGGACAACCCATGGGCAGGCTGGCTCCTAAGTGATTTTTATTTGGGGTTTTGTGCTTATTTATTAAACTGAACACATAAATACAATCATTCTTGCTGCTCCTCCCAAGGAAAGCTCATCTTATGTCTGGGAAGCCACTCCAGGCCTATAAATAGAATAAAATCCTGTTCCTGCAGCTCTGAGCAGCACAAGCATCGAATCCCACAGGTGATTTAGAGCTCCACACAGATCCTTGGGAGAGCATTCCCTGATAGCCAAGGTGCCCGGGGTTAATTAAGCCTTGGGGACAGCCGGGATTGATCCTGAGCTGCTGTAAATTGGCTCAGCCAGCTTGAAAGGGCTCAGCTTTACTTACACTACGGGAGGATTAATCCTCTCTGTGCTCAGATCTGGATATCTTCAATTAACATAGACAAGTTCTTTATCAAAGGAGGGATATTAATTATTCAGTGGGTAACAGGGTGTGTTTCCAAGAGGAGATGCTGAATAGTTTTAAAGTGGGAGCTGGAGCAGCACAGACCCTTTACAAGTCACACAGGTTTAATTTTTTCCCTAACTGTCCCTATTTCCATATGCCATGGATACAGAGCGTGGCCCAAGTCACAACAGAGGTGACTCCTCTGATTATGATGAGAAATAATTGCTTGTTCTCTTCAGGAAAAATGTTTCTTCCCCATGCTGAATCAAAATTAAATTAATCCACTCCAGTCCTGCCGTAAACGAAGAGAAACATTTATTTCAGGAGAGCTGAGACCAGATTCCCAGGATTCTCAACCCATTTTTGAAGCCCGAAGTTGGGCAAATAATGTGAAAAATAAGCAGGAGCAGAGTTTAGAGCCTTATTTCTTTAAAGAGGAAATGTTCTGAAAAGTATCACAGAATTCCAGGTTGCTTTGGGTTGGAAAGGACCTTAAAGCTTATCCAGTACTACCCCTGCCATGGACAGGGACATCTCTCACTGTCCCAGGTTCCTCAAACACCATCCAACCTGGCCTTGGACACTTCCAAGGATGTGGAATCCACAATTCTCCAAACAAGACCTTGTTGTTACAAACATTCCCTCTCACATTTCGCCCAGAATTTGTCAGGTGCGAACAAATTTTTGTGACAAGTGTTCCTTGAAATGGAGACATCCCCGTGAAAAGCTATAGCTCCAAAAAGCAATACATTTTGAACAAAAAAAAAGAAAAAAAAAAAAAAAAAAAAACTGGGAAATTCACAGTTAATGCTGCTCCTGGGTCTTGTTCCTGACTGAGATATTCCCCTCTGGGATCGTGGGTTTACCTGGCAGCAAAATGAACATAGAGCTCCAAAATTTTAGGGATTTGTTTGTTTGTTTGTTTTTGTGTTTTCAGGTACAGAACAGTTTTTTGGTTTGCTGTGTGCCTCAGGCTCAGTGTATCCTTTTCTGCCATTTTAACTCTATTTGATTTCCATGAGTTCCTCCTAAAACCTGTTTGTCTCTAAACCTCCAGGGTGGTGAATTTGGGGATTTTGTGCCTCTCATCGCAGAGATTTTTGTTGTACACATACAAACACGAATATCCATGAATATACCTATAATTAATTATTTATCGAGGGGTTTTTTTCCATTTGTTTCTTACATCTTCCCAGAATTTTCATTTTTCCCAAAGGTACTTTTGTGAAGCTTGCTTCTCACGTCCAAATAATTCCTTTTAGTTTCAAGCAAATGCTTTATTTTCTGAGCAGGATCTATTGAGGGATTCAGACTATTGATTCCTTTCAAACAACCTCAGTCTGGAGCAGCTTTATCCTTTTTGCTCATTTTTTATGGGTAATGAAAAACACTTTAATATCATAATGCTCATCAGATAAGGCTTAAAAACTCACCAAGGTTCAAAAGAAAGTCCTAAATAGTTTGGGAGGCTCAGCTCTGGATGCTGTCTCAGGGGAGCTGTGGATTTTCCAGGCTCCTGCATCCTGACACATCCAGCCCTCCCCAGTGTTTATTTAATAATGCCAGGGAATGCTCCTGGGCTGTGTTTTGTGGTGCCAGGGGGAATTGGGTTGGAGGAGGAACATTCTAGTGTGAGTTACCCTGTGCTGCTTCTCACTCCTGTGTATTCTGTCTGTGCCACCCCCGAAATATTGCAGGAATTTTGGAGTTCCTCTGATTTTCCTCTGCTTCCAAGGGTGATGCTTTTTTGGACTATCCTATAAACAGAGGCCAGACAAAGTTAAGAGAATAAAAAGCAGTGATATTTATTGAAGGGCCTTCAGGTACATTTTGAGCAGACAAAGCTCCCAGGGGCTACACCCAAAAATGGAAGATGGGTCACGGGTTTTGCACTTTTGTGAGTTTAATCCATTTCCATATTGAGGTTAATCTTCCAATTACAGCTTCAGGTAATGAAGTCATTTACCCCAAGTTTGCTGCCCCCCAATTCACTTTTGTTTACAGCTCTCAGGGCCCTGAGACAGTGAGGTGTCCTTGATTGCCAGGCCTGGAGAGGAATTGTTGTGTCTGACCAAAATGGGAAAGCAGCAGCTCACACTGTGTATGGAGTTTAGAGTTATACACTAAAGAATTGCAGGATTTCAAATATATGGGAAATATAAAAGCTAAAATCCTAAGGCATCAAGGGAATGAATGTGTGTATGTATGTTTGTGTGTGTATTTTGTGTGTGTGTGTGTAGGTGGAACTGCAGGTGGTATTCCTGGAGAAATCCTGTTGGAGCAGGGAGAATGGATCCTGGGGAAATGCCATGTTCCTCTGTAATGGCATTAAATCCTCTGGTGTTTTCAGCCTCTGACTCATCTGGCTGGGTTAACAAACCTCAGGCAATGCTGGCATTTCATCTGCCTAGTCTGGGGGAAGATTCCAATTAATAAAAGTTCTATTTTTCCAGCTTTAATTCGGAAACCCTGGAACCTGAAGGAAGCCACTGGATTTTCTTGCACATAAACACCACCTGCAGAAGCTCAGAAATGTTCTTGCCTCTTTTTGTGCTTCCTGGTGTGACATTTATTGAGTGTGAGATGGGCAGGTGTGTTCTGCTAGAAAAGAGAATTCCTAATTGATCAATTGATCACATTGCCATGTTAATAATTTATCTTGGGGAATTCACTCAACTTTTTGGAAGCATTTGTTAGTACAGATGGGAAGTTCCTCACAGTCAGATGGAAGAAGTTAGGTGAAATATTGCGCTCAGATAACTGAAATAAATCCTGGATTATCTGTAGGTTTTAATATTTAAAATTAACTGTATGTGTACTACAGGCAAGAGTTCAGCACTTCCCAAAGCAAATGGAAATGTCAGCACTTCAGGGACCCACATTGGGGGTTCAACATTTAGGGAACAAAGAGTGCAGAGATGCCAAAACTTTCCCTAATGCCACTCAATCATCATTTTCTCAATGTGTCACATGCCTGGCAGTTCAGCATCATTCCATGGTCATGGGGGGTGTGGGGGGAAATTCAGGATTGACTTCTGTAGCTTGGGTTATTTATGAAGTTTAGGAAAGGCTCCAAGGGCAGCAAAATCTCTCCACAAAATCCTTCCCTGAGCTGCTCCCTTCCCTGCTTGTGGTCCCATCCACTTCCTTCACTCCAAAGGGAATTTCCCATGGAAAGCAACCCCTGGAGTTCCTCTGAAGGGAAATTGTGCAGATCCTGTTGCAAAATCATGGAGAACAGAGGTGCTGGAGTGTGGGAAATTACTCAGCCATGCCCTGGTGCTGAGATCAGTGGTGTCCATGTGCTATTCCTGACATTTCTCATGGATATGTGTGCTCATTGTCTCCCCAGCATTTCATTCAAGGGCTATTTCAGTGCCAGTGTCAGAGCAATTAAAAGTTTTTTCCAAGTGCCTCATTTACATCTCCATTAATTCAATATAAACTTGTGCTAGAGAATAAATTCTCTTTCTCCTTGCAGAAATCTTTTTCATATTTAAAGGTAATTATCATGTCTTGCTTCAGTCATTTTTCCTCTAAATTAATCAGCACCAATAATCTCAACACTTCCTTGTGGTCAGGGTTCATGGTTCTCCTCTGCATTCCTCTCTCCTGCTGGAACGTGGTGCTGATAATGGAATTCTTTATTTCATATCACTTAATGAGATGGGCTTTTAGAGCTCTGATCTGGGCATATGCAAATTTGTGAGGATTTTCTGGGACACACCAGGCTCGGCACACAAGAAGGAGACAAACTGTGAATTTTATTTTTTTAGGAAAACATCTGAAGTGGCTGCTGCCACTGGGGTGCCTCAATGGGGAGAGGAAAGAGAATTTTGCTGGATTTACTCCCAGGTTTGAGCAAAGCTGAAAAGCTCCTGCTCTTGTTTTGGTCATGGATTTCATCCTGGATTTTTTTAAGGCTACCCCAACCCTTTACTGAGTTAGAGCTGCCCATCCTGAGTTCTGAATGAGGAATTTTACCTTGAAGCTGAGTGAATTGTCAGCAATGAATGATTGTTTTGGAGGGTGATTTCCATAGGATTATCTATGGGAAAGACAGGCTGGGAGTCACCTGGGAGATGCAGAAGTGCTGCTTCCTTTTCTTCCACTTCAAGCACCAGTGGTGACCTGCTGGTGACAATTAACCTGGTCACCTCTATCCAAGGGGAAAGATATTAGATGAAATATTTGGAATGCAGGGGCTGATTTCCCAGGCTGAGCTGGGGATACCTTCAGTGATTTGCACATTAATGGAGTCAGCGACACAAACCCCCTGTCTCTGGATAAACCCTCGGGAAAAGAGGAGCTAAATCTCTGTAAAAATGTTTGATCTGGTCAAGGACTGAAGTATTGATCAAACCTGGGGGTCAGGGAGGAGAAAACTGAGTCTTAATCCTGGGATTTGTGTGTCCCTCAGCCACCAGGACCTCATGTGTCTTCTCCCTGGAAAAACTTGTCCCCATAAAGGTAAATTCAGGTAAAATTTCATCCTAAATTTATTCCTTACTCTGGCACATGATTGTAGGACTCCTGACCCCCAAGATTAAAGCACAAAACACATTGTGTGCCACAAAATAGTATTTGTGGCTCTGTCTCATAACTTTGTCCTGTGCCCATTGATTCATTTTAACATCTTTGGTTCTGATCCCATATTCCAAAATCAGGAGGGAGTACTTCGATCATGGTTTGGAATCCTGTCATGCATCAACTGTGGGATTATCTGAGTGATACCCACACAAAAAACCTGTCCAGGGGAGGGCAGGGCTTTGAGAAGCATGAGCTGAACTCGGAGTCAGAGCTATGAGGAATGGTCAACTTGAATTCATCACTGCGAGCAAACAGCCTGGGAAGGGAAGGGAATTTTCCTTGGAGGTTGATGCTTTCCACTGACACAGGTCTTTAAAAGCAGTGCACAGCTGATAAAACTTATTTAAAGAACAGTTAAACAGAATTTAAAAAAATCCAGAACAGCTCTTATTGTCATGGAATGCCATAAATTATTTAATTTGTGCTAATGAAAACAAAGAGGGGTTTAATACCATAAATAAATCTGAGGAACAAGGGGCTCTCTAATGATAAAGTGGGAAGCAAAAATTCTCTTTTTGGACAATGCTGTGTAGTTTAAGGCAGATTGACTTGTCTATATGCAAATAATCATGATAGGAAATGGTGTAGAAGGGGGAAAAGGTCACAAAAATACAAGAGAGATGTTTATAGAATTAAAATTGATGGGAATTTGTGACATTAATGGCAAAGAGATCTTAAATTCCAGAGGCAAAACTCATGGAGTGATGGAAGAATTACAGTCAGAGGGGCAGGATTGGGATCACTGAGGAACACTGGAGTTTGGGGTGTTTTCCATCCCTGGAGCTCTGCAGTCCCCGAACTGTGGGGGCCGTTCTGGGCTGGGTGAGTGTATCCATCCTCCCTCTGGCAGGGGATACCTCCTGTTCCATCAAACCCAGTTTGGCCAGGGAGCGTGGGTTAACAGATGGGACTGGTACAATGGGTGAGGCTCCGAGATGTTCTTTAATCCGTTTTTCAGTGAGCGTGCGCTCTCCAGGCAGCACTCACAGGCTGCAGGGCCTGGGGCTGTTCCCCACAGAGCACCCAGCCACAAGCCTGGCTCCAAAGACCAGGGGGCATTGTCACCCCTGCTTTTACATGTTTATTTTTAGCCTTCTGATGTTTTCGAATTCCTGGAGTCAGGTCCCACACACATGCCTCTGTAAACAATAATTGTTTACATTCCTTAATAGAAGAAGCAGGAATTGATGGACCTTTGGTTTGACCAGTGTGGTCTGAGAGGAATTTACCTGCCAGACCAACGGTGAACAACTTCTGTAACATATATAAATTGGAGTCTTACAATAAACTTCCTCTTTCTTCTGCCCTTGTTTGAGTGTCGTGCCTGAGTGATTTGTTTCGTGTTGTCTAGTGACAGGGCATGGCCAACCTGGCTGGATAGAGGGTTTATTTGTGGGGCAGATATCCAGTTGTGGCTGTGGGGCAGCAGCTTGACTTTAAATCTAAGGTTTTGTCCCTCTGCTCCTCAAGGCCCTAGGTCCATTCCTTGGTGCAGAGAATTGGTCTTGGCTTTTTTAATTTATCCCAGCTAATTGGACTGCTGAGGGTCAGCAGCACCAAACACCCCCAGAGGGGCAGGGACTGGCCCTGGCTACTCCAGTAACAGCTGGGTGGCCACTGCTGGCTCAGGAGGGCCCTGGCACAACAATAAGCTGGGGTCACTCAGCTGGAGCAGGAAAAGTCCATTTTCTCCATGCCCTGTCCTGATTTTCTCCTAATTCCTGGGGTTTCCCATGCTATTACAGGCAGGATGGGGGAAGGTGAGCTGCAATGAGCACTTTTCTTACCAGCCTTAGTACCAATTTCTTACCTTAGTACCAAGTTACTTACCAATTTCTTAGTAATTCTCATTTTCAGGAGATGGCAGGAAGTTATTTCAGAGTAAGCTGGGCAAAAACTGACAGAGAGGTCAGTACTTGGGAATTTTTATTTATTTACAAATAATTAAAAAAAAAAAAAAAGGCAGTTTTAGAGCTTAGTAAGGAATGCATAAAACTTGGTGAATTATTACCTTTCTACGCCTGAACCTGCAATATTTTATTCAGATTAACTGAATAAAATAGATTCAGATTGCTGAGTCAGATGTTGCTTCCCATGGATATTGTAATGTTTCCATGGAAAGTCCAGCAATACAACAACATTTGCAGTTTTTGGGGGAGAAGAAGCTTTTGGGAAGCAGAGGAACCTCAGGCAGAGCAGTTTGTTCTTCCCTGTTTGTTCTTCCCTGTTCCCTTCCCACACAGGCTTTGGACTAAATTCCCTCATTCAGGGTCCAGGAATCAGAGAAAAAATTAACTTTATTTCAACTTTCACTGTTATTTCATTGGAGGTTAAGGAATATAAAAATTCCCAACATTTTGACATTGCTGTAAGGACAAGATTTCACTAGGGACACAATCAGTGGGGAAATATCCCATTGGAAGGGGGCTTGCAGATCAGGTGTAGACAATAATAAATAAACGCAGGTAGGAAAATATTTTTGTTCTGATTTAATGGCAGGTATTGAATGTTAACATTAATTTGCATTTATTTCAAAGTGTGGAGACTTCCAGGATGGATTTAAGGCATCTTGCTTACTCTTTCCCCGTTTTTAGCTCAGAGAGGCAAAATTTCTGCTTCTTCATGATGTTTTTTGGCCATCAGAGTTGCCCCCAAGAGGAACATTTGTGTGTGTCAATCTGTGAGTGCCTGGATGGGCCTTTGGAATCTTCAGCCAGTCCTGGGATGAAATTCATGGGCTCCCAAAGGCCATTTGTCTTTAGCACCTGAAACCCTTGCAATAAATATCCTGACCCGGGCATAGTCCTGTAGCATATGGACACGGTTTATTTATTGTGCAGCATTTGGAGCTGCAGAATTATTGGGTTTTTCATTCTAATTCTCTCAGTGCTGCACTTTCTGTCAATTTAACATGGTTTTCATTTTTGAATTTCAATTCTCAGCGGTTAACTTCAAGGAAAATAAGAACAAAGGGATTTTTCAAAAACACATTTCTGGCTGCACAGGTTCGGCTGCCTCACCGATGTGTTCTGCAGGAGATGAAGGGATGAAAATGATCCCAGTTCTTCCAATATCATGAATAAACTCATGTAATCATGGGATGATTTGGGTGGGAAGGGAAATTAAAGATCATTTCTTTCTACGCCTGCCATGGGCAGGGACACATCCCACTGTCCCGGGGTGCCCCAAATTGGCCTTGGACACTTCCAGGGATCCAGGGGCAGCCACAGCTCTTCTGGGAATTCCATCCCAGCCCTTCGCTACCCTCACAGGGAACAATTCCTTCCCAGTATCCCATCCAACCCTACCCTCGATCAGTGGGAAGCTATTCCTCCTTTTCCTGGCACTCTCTGCTGTATAAATTATTTATCTGTGCTTTATTATTAATAATAAATTATGAATTTATTCTCTATTTGGGTTTCCTTTTTGTGCTTTAACTCACCCCAGACCTTGTTTATGCCACATTTTTCAGCAAGATCTCAGATAACCAAGTTAAATTGAGATTTAATGGCAGCTGAGTGCCCAAATCCCCTGGGCACTATTAAAGCTGCCAGTTTGGATTTTTGATGATTTGTAATGACTTGACCCCACAGATCTGGAGAAGAGATGAGCTCCAGGACTCCACTGAACTTTGGGAAAGGCCTTGAATTTTCAGTTTCTGAAATTTTTAAAGCTATGTGTGAGCATAGATTTAATTGGAACAGCTTTTGATGCTGCTGGACGCACTGGTGTCACTATAAAATCCATCCAGCTAAATATAAATATTCCATAGTCTGGCACACACAAGTGTAGGAGGCAGGGTTGGATTTTTTCCTCTTTTGGTGGGGCTTTTATTTATTTTTTTATATTTTTGATTAGTTAAGTTGATCTCAGGAGCAACTCCATGTGGGAGCTGAAATGCAGCATTTTCCATTCTAGTGATAAATCTTAGGAGCCATCTGGGATTTTTTTTTTCTTTTTTTTTGATTAAACAGTACTTGAGCAGCAGAGGTTGATTGATGAAAATCAAGGAGGGTGTGAATCAAAAACGATTCACCCTTTTTAAATTTTTTTTTTTTTTACCATGAAGATTGAAATTCATTTTTGGAGAGTTCAATGGAGATTAATAGGTGAGTTAAAGAGGGAAAAAAAAAAATAAAATTCCAGAAATGAGCTCACATTAGAAGAGACAAATGAAAAGAGGTGCCTGAAGCTCAAGACCCTCATGTGCTCTGCCATTCAGCACCACCCTGAGAGAGAAATCACAGGAATGGCACTGGGAGAGGCAGCTGGAAATGAGAAAAAAACCAGCTTCATCTTGCTGTTGGACAATGCTCTCCTCCAGTGACACTTGGCAGAAAAAAAGGCATCAAATTTCAAGTGTTCTCACTCCCAGGCAGCTGAGTCAGAGGAATCTGAGAGCTGGATGCTGAATCATGGCTTGAAGATGGGAATTTCAGATCAGAGGGAGCCACAAGGTAAAGCTTCTCCCCTCACCAGACACGGAATTTCTCACATTCCCTTTATTCCACAACTTGGTCTCTATCAGTCCCTACTATTCCCTAAGCTCTGACAGCAAATGCTGGGTATCACCCAGCAGATCCTTGGCTTTCTTATATTTTTTAGCATCAAAGGCACTGCAAGGACTTTTAAAACAGTAGAAGTGGAGAAAACAAACCACCAGAAGCCTTAAGAAGAGACTGTGGTGCCCAAAAGAAAATCATGGAATGGGAAGGGGGTGCCCAGGTTTGCTGTGGCTGCTTCAGATTCCTCAGTTCTGGGAGGAATTTGTGATTTTTTTTTTTCTCTTTTGCAACACTTTGTCCTCTGCAATCAGCATTTATTCTGCTCCTTCACACTCTGACACCAGCAGAAAGGTCTGAAAGCATCCCAAAATAAATCCAGTGGAAAAGATTAGAAAGGTCACATGGAATATGAGCTTGGATGATGTGAGCCAGGGATATGACTCTTTTAAGGGCTCCACCACAGAAGGGGAAGTGACATTGAGGTGATCCTGGAAAAGCAAAAATTCCTCAAAAAGTAGAGAAATAGGTCAAGCATTGGATGAAAGAATTCCTATTTATTGGAAGATTTTGTTGGAGACATTCTCCAGACACCCCCAAAACGGCCCAAATTCCAACGTTTCCTCCCAAGAGCACTTCCATCAGGTCACGAGGCCTTGCTGGTTTGAACAATGGTTTGGGGAGGGTTCTGCTGTCAAATTTCATTTATCCCTGGGCACATGGACAGGACCTCAGCTTCAGCCAGGAGCATTTGTTCTTGGGGCTGAGACAGGGGTGGGAGGGCTCTGCTGGAGATCCCGTGGAGCGAGGAGCACATGGAGGTGTCAAGAACTGATGCCTTTTCTAAAAACAGAGGCCAGACAAAGTCAAGAGAATAAAAAGCAGTGATATTTATTGAAGGGCCTTCAGGTACATTTTGAGCAGACAAAGCTCCCAGGGGCTACACCCAAAAATGGAAGATGGGTCACGGGTTTTCACACTTTTGTAAGTTTAATCCATTTCCATATTGAGGTTAATCTTCCAATTACAGCTTCAGGTAATGAAGTCATTTACCCCAAGTTTGCTGCCCCCCAACTCACTTTTGTTTCCATCTCTTGGTCCCTGAGACAGTGAGGTGTCCTTGATTGCCAGGCCTGGAGAGGAATTGTTGTGTCTGACCAAAATGGGAAAGCAGCAGCTCACACTGTGTATGGAGTTTAGAGTTACACACTAAAGAATTGCAGGATTACAAATACATGGAAAATATAAAAGCTAAAATCCTAAGGCATCAGTGGGGCCTGCAGTGTGTGAATAACATCCCACAAATCCTGGTTCTGCTGTTAGTTGAGAAAACAAAGAATTTTCTGCAGCTCTAGAACAGAATTTTTTCTGCTAAAAATAACTTTTTTTTTTCCCAGCTTTGATATATCTATGTTTAAACTTAATTAAGTAAATAATAAATTCAAACTTTACCACGTGGAGATTTGCCTGAACTGGAGAGTATGAAGTGACTTAGGCACCCAAGGGATAAACACAGATCCTGTGTTTATCCTGGAGATGTTTTTTCAATCATTTGTGTCTTCAAGAGTTCTCAAGAAGTTGTTATAACCCAGTTCCTGGTGAAATCACTGCCACCTTCTTCTGCCCTGGGTGAGTTTAAAGATCATTGTCCCCACTGGCTGCAGGACTAAGCCAAGATGCTGAAATCTAACTTGTCATTCCAGCTTTTCTTCTCCTGTGTAAAACCTGTTTATAACACTTTTTGCTTAACTATATTCTGGAATTTTATGGAAATTGGATTTCTCCTGTCTACCAACTTGATTAGAAACAGACACTGGTGTCCAAACTGCTCAAACCTCCCTAAAAGAATAATTTAAAATATATCCTCCCTCTAATTAAGTGAAACCAATCCTTGAACAGTTTGACTTTACTTATAAAATACATTTTAGGATACTGACTTTGATCCCAGTTCATGTACTTTTGAGATTATTTAAATTAGACAAATCCATAGTTTTTGCAGCTCCAGACAAATCTGTAGTTTTTGTAGTTTTGCTATTTTGATGGTGATGCTTATGCCCATCCAAATTAGAAAGAGATTGGTCTGACAGGGAGGAATCTTTTTGTTGCTCACTTCAGCTATGGGGAATTAGGTGTCAGTAAATAAAGCAAGCACAGGCAGAACAGAAAAGCTCCTGGTTAAATGTGAATGCCGCCATGGAAAACCAGGCTGGAAAAAGCCTTTATTGTGTACTGGAGGTACATTTTTTACTGAAATCAGGTGATTTTGTTCTCCTCTAGGAGATGGCACCTCATGGTCTGTGTCCAGTAAAGTGCTGGAAAGGCATCTGGGGACCTCTTGGTTGAGGACACCAAGGTCTGGCACATCCACTGGAAGACCATCAGGAGGAATCCAAGCCTGGAAAGCCTCTCAATTCCCTTTGTGCAGTGTAAGAAGTCTGTGATGATAAATGTTATTTAGAGGGTGATGCGCTGTCATAGCTTTACAGCATATCTACTTTTCTGAAAGTGCTAATATCTGGAGCCAAGCCTGCAGGGGGGGTTTATCTCATTCCTTCCTCCCAAGGAGCTTTTCCAAAGCTCAGTTCTACCTTCTCCTCCATGGATCAGCCCTTCTTCCTACAAAACCCTGAGGAATTGCAGTGCTCACAACAACGTAGATTGTTAGATTATTCCCTCAAATGAGCTTCCTGTTGCTCTAAAATTTAATTAATTTCCAGATGTCATGATTTATGAGGTTAATATTTAAAGCCAGGGGTTCTCAAAAATGCTTTATTTTTCTATTCCCAAGGTGTGCAACATCCCAGAGAGACTCCAGAGCCATGGGTGATTTGTCTTCCCTTTGGGAGCAGCCTACAATAAAATCTGCTTCAAGGATCTTTGCCAGGAAGGCTGCAGATTTTTAATGGAAATTTTGCTTTGAAAAAAGCAAGAAGCAAGAAGCGACTTCTTAGGAGTGTGATGGAGGAAAGTCAAGCACAAGCTGGTATTTGCTGTTCATAACTCAGCACCTCAGCCTCTCCTCACGAAATCTGTTCCACAGTAAAGGATCTGTGGGATTTGAGCTTGGAGAGCTTTGGGATTGTGACAAAGCCTGATATTGGTGGATCCTTGATGTGTTTGGCATGTTGAGTTTGGCTCTTTTCAGAGCTGACTCCTTCCTTCTCCAACCCCCTCTGTTCAGGGCTCAGCCTGTGCCAGTGAAATGCCCTGCACTGGGGACATGGATGGGATTAATTGGCAAAAATTCCCAGTTTCCTGCAGTGCTGGGGTCTGCCTTTTGACCTGTTCCAATGCACAGTCCTTGCATGGAGCCCAGCCAACTCCAAGCCTGGTTTTAGTCAGAAGTTTTAGGTCTTTAGATATAAAACTGTCCATAGGAAGCCTTTGGAGTTTGTTTGGTTCTGAGAGTAGTACTCATTTGGTAACAAAGGAGAGTCTGGAGAGAACAGCCTGAAAAACTCAGCTCAGTGATCTTAAAATCTTTATACTTTTGAGAGGTGGCTTAAATTGTTCCTGGAATTAATGATGGATTAAGGTACGTGCTCTTCATTCTCTGTTACAGCTTCCTGTCACTGCAGGGGCCACTGAATTGAGGACCTGGACAATGAAAGAATGGGAAAGGTGGCTCAGAATTCCTTGTCTGGCTTGGAGAGCCTTCCCTGGCTGAGGTCAGGGCACACCCAAATGTCCAGGGCTGTCTCCATTCCCTCTGACCATCGCCTTCTGCATCTCCTGCTGGGGCTTCCATCCCTGGAAGCATCCAAGGCCAGGCTGGATGGGACTTGGAGCACCCTGGGACAGTGGGAGGTATCCCTGCCATGGCAGAGTGTGGAGCTGAATGGGATTGAAGGTCCTTTCCAACCCAAACTATTCCATGATTCTCCAATCCACCAGCAATACCAAAAATATTGACTCAGCAGAGCGGTGAGCCTGTGAGGATGTGAAAACAGAAACTGCAACAAACCTAGCTGAGGTGCTTCATCCCTGGCTGCTGTTGTGGTCTCTGTTCTGATCCCTCCTAAAGATCTGCTGTACCAGGAAGCAGCTGGAAACCTCCCAGGAATTTCACCACTTGTTGAAAGGGAAATTTCACTAAATTTACCAGCAGATCAGAAAGCTGATTCCAGTTTCGATTACATATTCCAAGACAGGTTTAGGTCAATAGGGAACAATAATTTAGAACAATAGGGAAACTTTCACCTTCCTGTTCTAAAACAGCTGCTCTGGGTCTCTGAGACATGAGAAACAACTTGTTTGCAATAGAGACACAGTTAAGAAAATTACCCTCATAAGGTTCAGGCACAGGAACCCATTGATTTCTGAGGGGCTGGGATGAATGGCAGAGGAAAAACCTTATTTTTAGTTCTGCTATTTCTGGCTGCAGATTATTGAGACAGTGTAAATGCAGCTCTTTGATTTGAGTATGAGGTGTGTTATGGGAGCTTTAACATTTCAAGGCTGGGTCAATTCCACCAATATTCGTGGAGCCTCACAGTTTCAAGGCAGCACAGGGAGAATCCTGCTGGATACAAATTGACTTAAATTTCCCAGGAGAAAGAAAAAAATAAATTATAAGAGCTGGTCCCATCTGAGATAGGAGGACTGTGAAAATGGAGATGAGTGTCTCTCAGTCTCCTCCCTACCAATTCCATTCATCTCAGCCAGGAGTGTCAGTAACCTTGGCAACTCCATGTTTGTTTTTTGTTTTCTTCTCTGCTTCTGTGACAACTAAAATTCCCTTTTTTTACTATTGTATTTTGTGGTGATGTAAAACCAAGGCCCAAATCGCATCATGTTAAAGGAGGCAGAGGAAGGAAAAAGCTCAGGATGCTTTTTTAATGCAAATTTTATGTATCTATAAGCTTGGGGTAGCTGAGACAGCTGAGATGTGATTGTAATGTTTTCAAGAGGTTTATTTTGTCAATAAATCTTGCTGTGTGGGGATATTTAATTCCCTCTAAAATGCCACTGAAATAAAAATAAAGGGACAGAGATCTGGGGGAGGTTCCTGCCATCAAAAGCCATCCTGGAGGAGAAGTGACCAGTGACGTTGTGAAGTTGAGGCCTTTAATGTGGAGGTTCCTCAAGTAAAGCCACTTCTCTCTCACCTGGGCTACAAAGCCTTCCCAAGCCACCTGTCCAGTGAAAAGTTCAGGTGTCAGCTTTATTCTTCAAACAACAGCAGAAGGCTCCAGACCTCAGAAATGGAAAGTTTGCTGAGAATGCCTCAGAAATGAGTTCTGAGTAGTTTCTGTGTCAGGGAAAGAGTTTTTCCTGCTGTATCCACACATATCCTGAGGGTCTGGAGTGGCAGCTCCATGCTGGCTGTGTATCACAGCCCTTCCTCACTACTTGGCTACTCCAGGGTGAGAGGAATGTGCTGTGAACCTGCCGAAAATCCCCAGAAAATCACCCTCATAAGGTTCAGGTACAGCAAACAAATGATTTCTGAGGGGCTGCGATGAATGGCAGAGGAAAAAAACCTTATATTTGGCTCTGCTCTTTCTGGCTGCAAATTATTGAGAAGTGTAAATGAACTATTTGATTTGAATATGAGAGGTTTGTATGACCAGCTCAATACCAGCCCTAAAACCTGCCCAAATGTCTGCACCAAGCACTTGTTCCACAGGCAATTTACTCCATTAAGGCCATGTTTTAACCTTGGCTTCAGCCACCTGATAAATATTTTTTCATTTTGAGAGTTCCAGATTCCAAGGCAGAATCACATCCATGAATTTTTAGCTGACTGGCAAAGATGGGGATTTCTTCTGGACACCTCAGAATTTTAAAATCTCATACTAAGACTAAATAAACATGAGGAATTCTGTATATACCCATTAAATTTCCAGGATTTTTGTGCTCCATAGCATGTGCCATGCTCAGCTTTTCCTCTGGTTGCCCCAGCTGCATTTTAAGCACTTGATCCTTGTTTTTTTAAGCAAGATGCTGCACTTGGAAGCTGCAGATCCTCTGCTGTGTTTTCCTATTGCTGATCTATGATTTAACTTCCAAAGTTCTGCACTGCTAAAGGACTTTGATAGAAGGTCAAGCTTGTTGATTATGAAAAAGTAATTGAAATTTGTTTTATTGGGGCAGGGGAAGGAAGGGAAGATGATTTGTATGTATCTGATAATAGAAAACATTATGGTCATTTATTTCAGTTTCTGTAATTGAATTTCAAACCTTTCAAGTTGAGGCGTGTGCACTGTGGATACATCCAGCCCAGAAACTTTCTGTCATTCCCTCATCCACTTTTGATCAATTTTAGTGATTGTATGGATTTGTCTTTCCAGAAGTTGAATCCCAGCCTGTACTTAAAGAGCAGCAGCTGAAGGAGTTGCATTATTGGCAAACAGCTAACGTGGGTCAGGCTGCTAATTGCTGCTGCCAGAGCCTGCAGAGCTGCCTGCAACACGGGGAATTCATTCCCTGCTCCTGAAATGGACTGGGCAGGGAAACAGGGGCTCCTGGAATTTGTCATGCATCCTTTCCCCTGTAATACATGTGCATTAATCACTGTGTGTTCACTGAAACTCAGCACACTTCCATCAGCCGGGCTAACTTTGAAACATGGAAATTGGTAATTTTGGGGTTTTTGATCCAGAGGGATCTGCAGGGCTTTATTTTGCATTTTCCAGCCCTGAGGGGAGGAAGCTGAAGCAGCACAGCAGGGCAGGAAGAGCTTGCCTGGGGCCTGGTTGTGCAAAACTTTACCTGAGTGTGTTCTAAAAGTTTATGCATGTCCCAGACAGAGGAAGGATAGGGAGAGGAAGGCAGGCCATCGATGAGGGAATTCCTTGCTTTTCTGAAGATCCAGATGATCCCGGAGATGACAGAGTTCACCTGCCTGCAGGGAAATTCAGGGCACCTCTCCCAAATGTTGTTTTCTTTGGCAGAAAAGAAATGTTGTTGCCCTGCTCATCTCCAAGCAGCTCAAAATGTTGAGGTTGGCAATGTCTGACTGGCTTTCCCTCCCTTAAAACAAACCAATTATCCAGGCCTGACAAGAATAGAAACAGAAGGTGGTAATTTCTTGCACTCTTTAATTGCTTCCCAAAGAGGATAAAGCAGTTACTTAAAAAGACTCAGTCTTCATCTGCACTGTTGAAATAAAGCCTTTTGAGGATAACTTAAAAGGACAGATGAAGAGCCTTGGTTTGTTAAGGGGAGCCAGGCCTAAATGAGCTGCTGCCTTCAACAAACCTTGCCTATCATTAGGAATTCTCTCTGTCCTAGGAAACAGTGCAAATAGCATGGGAATTAATGCAGGGCCTCCAAAAACAGAACAAGATTTGGGTAGCTGGGGTTTCAGAAGCCATTAGGAGTTCTTGCAGTAGAAAACAGTTCAATGGATAGGGAGCAGGCGTGAGGTGTGGATTATCCCACAGGAACCCAGCAATTTTCTGTGAGATCTCAGGCTGAGAATTTTGGTGTCCAGGAATTCAGTCCTCAGATCTGTCCGTTGTGCCATTATCCAGGATTTACACTGATTTCTTTCTATTATCTCTGTGGTCAGGAATATCCCCGTGCTTCTCTCTAGTCCCTTGCTCTTGGGCAGGTTCATTCTACACTGCGCTGACATTACAGGGGTCAGGGCATGTTCTGTTTGGGGTTTTTGGATATATAACCTCCCTGATCTGCCCTGTGGGAAGCAAACAAGTGGCAGTGGCCAAAATCTGTTTCATGAGTTCTCAGAGCATTGCTCTGCCCATGAAAAACAGCACAGGGACAGCTGAGATAAGAAAGTGATCCCTGTAATGGGTTGCAGTGCAAAATGTAACCAAAAGTGCATATTCTATCACCATAGAACTGTTATTCCTATTCCCATATCTTCGCCTGAGTGCCCCTTCATTTCAAAATTATAATAATTGTGAGGGAGGGGGTTTAAATTCTCCATTCCAAGGGAGGCTCCTGCCTTCCTTAGCAGACACCTGTTGTTCAAACTACAACAATCCTTTAGATAATGGCGATCCTGGTGATCAGAGCACAGTGCGAGCCTGCAACTGCTGCATTTTTATGCTTATGAAAAAATCGGGATGTGAATTTCCCGCCCTGGGCCAGCCTGAATCCCCTGAAGCTCTTTGTGTTGTTCCCCATGGGAGCTCAGTGCCTGAAAACAGGATAAAAGTAAGCTGTGCTTGTTATCTGCCAGAGCTGCCGGCAGCTCAGGGTGGGACAGGGAAATATCTGCACTTAATAAAGTCCCTACTTGGAAATTTCAGCTATGCAGGTGGGATGTCTTCAAAATACACAGCAGCAAAATGTTCTTTATTGTGCTGATGTCATTCATGCCCCACCTGTGGCACTCATTCCTGGCTGAAGGGATGAAGATCCTGGTTTGTGTGAATAAACCTGATTCTCTGCCTTCTTCTGGGTCTTTGACTTGATTAAATTTGTTAATCCTGGTTTCTCTGTGTGTTTTCTCCTTCCTTTGTCCCCTCTCCCTTCTCTCCTTTGTCTTTCTCTTTGTATCTGTGAAACATGGGAAGCTTTGGATGCTTCCATGCCCAGTTTGATCCATTGGATAGGTGCTTTTTAACTAGAAAAAATACTCCCAACCAAAATGAAAATAAAAGTTGGAGCCAGCTTTAATGAGAGCATGCAGAGAATATTCCCTAGGGGCAGTTCTTGAGGATGTTAGGTAATTCCTTTTTTTATAAAGTGTAACATAAGCTGGAAAGATGGTGTGGAAACACTTATGCTGCTGCCAGAACACACAGGAACAAAGGACAGCAGGGAAGGGGTGTAAAGAAAACCAGGGAAAACTTGATCTGCTGAATAATTGCATTCCTGCAAGAAGTTTTTCCAGCATAGAAATGCTTAAAAAAAAGGAAGGAAGGCATCCTCCTGCTGCTGGCAGTCAGAGGGATTTGATTTCTCCAGGAATGGGATGTGGTCTTGCTTGGAAGCGTGGCAGCCCCACACTAGCTGCTGGAACTCGGTCAGGGCTGGCAATTTGCATCCCTCATTAAGAAGAATCACATGCAATTTCTTGTACGTGACTTTTGGCTGCTGTAGGGTTAGGGTTAGGGTTGTGATTTTTAAGTCTGTTTTCCTCTGGACAACTGAAAGACAATTCAGCTCCAAGGGTTTAGGGAAACCTTTCTTAACCTGAAGGATGAAAACAGAGGAAAAGTTCCTGCTAAGGAAGAAAGGAGCTATCACTGCCTGGGGACTGGGAGGAGTCAGGTGATTTCTGTGAGTGAGAGGAGCCTCACTTGCATGGGGATGTGGGTAGGACAAAAGTCCCTAAGATATTTCTTCTTTCTTCCTCTGTGAACCAACTCTTTAATTTATCTTGGTCTCCCTGCTGAATTGAGGAGATCTGTTCCATTGGAAACTGGTATTTTGAAGCAGTTCCTGTCCCAAATGATAGTGAATAATCAGAATTTCCTGTGAAGTAGCATGAGGGGGGGGAAGGAGCAGAACTAAACCAGTTTCACATAAAAAAACTTCCATAATCATTCATGATATTGATGGAAATATTCTTCCATTGGAGCGAGTGGGTTTTGTTTTGTTCTTGGTTTGGCCTTGTATGGCAGATTCCAGAGTAACTGGAATTTTTTCGCCGATGGAAATACCACAAAAACCATTAAACAGTGGTTCATTACGAAGGCTGTGATGCCAGGCTCCGTCTTATGGAGCAGAGGGAATATCCTGCAAATATCCAAGGGATGTGCTCAGGAGCAGGACAGGAGGGGGAGCTCCCAGTGCATCGAGGAGCAGATCCCTCGGTGCTTTGAGTTTAGGAGGGAAAATCAGTTTCAGCCTGTCCCTATGATCGCTTAAAGCCACACATGCCCCGGATTTGAACCAGACCCCTAAAGGGTGAAAGGCTCTGTCTCTCCCCGTGAATCCCCAGAGGATGCAGCTGCTCCCAACACGGATTTGTAACAAATCCTGACCCGAGGGCAGCCTTTGCTTTCCTTCCTCTGATCATCAATGGCAATTTAAAGATATCCCTTTCTTTCCACTCTTCCCCTGCCTATTGCACCCTTTTCTGCCTTCTGCCATCTAAATCCAGCTAAATCTTCTGAAAGGAGATTAAGAACTGGTAGATTTTAAACAGTGTAAACCAAGGTGGATGCTCGCATTCCAAGCGGTTTTTTTCCCACAGTTCCTTGATAGACGAAGAAGTCCTGAGCTTAACCTGCTTCTTCAAAGGAAGATTCAAAACACATCTGACCAGAAATGCAAATTTTCTTGTTGATTCTAACCCTGACCAACCTCTGCTGTTGGATTTCCACTCCCTGCTCTGCTCTTCCTGGCATTCCCTGCTTCACCTTCCTTTTCTTCTTGCAAAATCCTTATTGACTTCAGGGGGATTTGTATCAGAGTAGCATCGGTTGAGATTTTCCACCCTTTGGCCTGAGTTCTGCTGCACCTCAATTCACACCACTCTGTACTCCAGGAGTAAAGGAGCTCCAGGATGTCCCTATGGAATTCCTGATGGATTGTCGGATATTTGCAGCAGGGATGTGCTCTTTGCTCAGTGCTTTCGTGGACTCAAGGAGAACATGAAGAACAAGGGCAGGATGTGGCTGAGGTGCTGCTCAGCTCTGTTGTGTACCTCTGTTTGCTGGCACTTTCTGAGGTATTTAAAAAATACAAGATGATCACCAGCTGACTGTTAATTAATGCAAATGCATGTGTCTGCCTTCAGTTCATCTTCCAAGATCCCTCCAGTTCCTTGTGTAACTCTCCTCTTGTATGTTTTCCAAATTTTATGACCTCGTAAGAGCAAGCATTCTTTAAAACAGGATTTAAATCACAATATTACCCTTGTGTTTCATTTTTTAAATGTTATTGTAAAAGAACCATCAAAAATTACAGTGGAATTAGGCAACTCCCAGGATTTCTTTTGGACTGTTCAGACAAAGGGGATGTCACAATTCGTGCAAAGACTCTCTGTCATTGTCCTATTGATTTTAGGTTCCCTGCCATGCTCAGTGCAGCTGAGGAGTGAGGGGTGACACTTCCAGAAGGGGCTGCTGATCTCAGGGCTTTATTTTGGGTTTGGCAGCCCAGCCTGGAATAATTTACAGGAGTGAGGTTTGAACTTGGAGCTGTCCTCACTTTTCTCTCCACTGTATTTATTTGTGGGTGGCTGAAACCAGGTAAGGTCAAATCTTGATCTCTCCTTAAGATCCCTGTAGATAATTTAGACATTAATCAAGCTCTGTGCTCTCTCCTTCCCTTCCTGAGCATTCCTGACCTGGGACCAGCATGAGGAAGCAAGTAAGGTCAAGTGGGAATGTCTTCAACAGCCCCACATCCCCACTAAGCCAAGATGATTTATCCCTTTCCTGCCTCATCCTTCTGCTGAAAATTCACTCTTGGAGACAACAGAAACTCTTTTCTCTTCTCTTCTCTTCTCTTCTCTTCTCTTCTCTTCTCTTCTCTT
>JAGMWU010000029.1:334497-353567 GCA_018697195.1 Certhia americana
TCTCTTCTCTTCTCTTCTCTTCTCTTCTCTTCTCTTCTCTTCTCTTCCCTTTTTTAAAAAATAAAGAAATAATTTTTGCAGATTGCTCCCACAGGTTTGCAGGTTCTCTCCCACATTGCTTGGGAGATTTTCCTTCAAAGTTTTGTCTGAGCAGAGCAGGAACATCTTCCCTTTTTCTTCCCTGTCTCAGATCAATATAATGACCTTCACCAGAGCTGTAATTGCATTGGGCAGGGATGCATCAAACCTCAGAATATTTGATTTGTCCTCAACCTGAGGTGAGGACTCTCAGTATATTTTTTTCTCCCTGGCCCTCTGCAAGTGTAATTCTGTTTAAACCCGTGGGGATTGCTCTGAGATTGCTCTCATAAAGGAGGTGGGTTAATATCCCTCCTGTCCTTGGCTTTACTGCAGACAGTGGCAACGAGAGGCCTAATTAGCGTGATTGGGTTGGTGCTTATGGAGGTTGCTCCAAGAGAAACTGGACTGACACCATGAAACTCATTAAACTCAGTGCTTCAAACATTGTGGCTTTATGTGGAAGAGAAAAGAAATCCAGCAAGAGGGAAGTCAAAGTAGAATCCTCATTAGAGTAATTAGTGCAAGTCATTATTTCCTAGAAGCCTCAAATGGGCACATTTATTCTGAGGAGATGCCAAGGGTATGGCTGGATGGAGCTGCCTTGGGAGGGGAGGAAGGAGAGGGGGTTTGCCCACATTCCCTGGTGAGGTGATGGGTGATCCTATTAACTCAGCACAGCTAATCCCCTTTCATGGTGCTCATTTTCTGCCATTATCTTTATTTGGCTGCTGATTTCCCTCATGGAATTCTTCTGCCATTCCAATGCTTTCTGAGTAGGAATTGAAAAAGGGAAAAATCCTGCCTGGACTGCAGCAGTGTTCCTGGAAGGAAAAGGAGCTGCTGAGTTCTGAGAGAGCATCTCCAATAAAACCTTCTGCTGGTGGTGGCATCTCCTTGGAGTATCTGTGTTCCCGTTCCTGGAATCCATCATGTTCTTTCCTGCTAAAGCTGGAATGTGTTTCCTCAGTCAATATTAACAAACAGCTTTGCCAGCAAACTTCCTGCACTTGGAATGATTGAAGGAGAAAAGGAGATCATGGACTAGAATGGGGAAGTGATTTGATAAAGTCCTGGAATGCGTTCCTGGGCCCCCAATTGCAATTCCAGTGTTGGGGGCATGTGGGGTCACCCCTTGGGTCACTTCTGACCTTTCAAAAAGAGCACACCCTTCAGAACCTCCTGCTCTGGTCTCCGTCCACAATTCCTCATGGGCGCGCCTTTTATCAGCGAAATTTTCATCTGCCCAGAGCAGCTGAAAGTGGATCCCTGGAAGTATCAAAGGCCAGGCTGGACCAGTTTTTGAGCATCCTGGGATTGTGGATGATGTCCCTGCCCGTGGCAGGCGGTGGAATTACATGAACTTTGGGGTCCCTTGCTACCCAAACCATTCCATGATATCTGATTTCCATGATATTGTTAGAAACCAGTTGGGAGTTGAGTTATTGGGGAGGGAGGGGTTGGTTTGGGGTTTGGGTGTGGTTCATCTCACAGTTTTTTAAATAATAAAAGATATTTAATGCATCACTTTATATTGCCCTGCTTTATCAATACAACAAAGAGGGCAATGGTTTTATTGTGGAAAGATGATTATTTTTATTTATGGATTTATTTTCACTCCCTTTGGACCCTTCCCGTCCCCAGCAGCGCAGTGCAAGCAATTGATGCCAAAGTGAGAGAAACAAATAACTCAGTGATGCCACAGGGATAATGCCGGGTTTAAAGCTCATTTGTCAGGCAGTGTTTGCCTCTTAAAACCTTCCTTTGTTATGGAGAGCAGAGATCCTACAAATGCAACGTGATTGCAGCTGGAAAAGACGGAAGGGCTTGTTCTGACCTGCAGACAAAATGTGTCAAATGAGACCTTTCAGCACGGAGAGGCTCTGAGCTTTTAATGAAATCTGTCAGGTACAGATGAATGGTTAACCTGCCTTTCATTCTCCCAGCTTATTAAAATCATTAAAAGCCAGCAATAATTATGATCCTTTCTGACTTCTGTATTTATGTCAACCCCAGGGGTCTCGTGCCTGCAGAAGGATTCTGCTCAGATGGGAATCATTGCAGAAGGTCATGGGTGCTCCTTCCCAACGTTGGAATGGGAAACTGGAGGGTTTTCCTCTTTGCTGTCCTTTTCAAGTGCAGGATCTGACCTGTAAAACACAAACAGGTGATGTTTGCTAAATACTTTTTTTTCATTTATCAGTTAGGAATTGAAAATTAAATCAGCTTGTATTCCAGACTGAGCAGTTCCTGATCCTCTGCCATGTGAGACAACCCATGGATCTGCACAGGACTAAGGGAAGATGATGGGCTGCAGTAACACCTGAGGGAAAACCTACTCTTTTAAGCCAATGCACCCTCACAATGACATTATGTTATTTATTCTCTGGGTTTTTTTTGGCCTGTGGATATCTCCTCATGTCTTTTCTCCACGTTCTTTTAACAAGTGACATCCCTGAGAATTCCTGACATTCCTCTCCCTTTTCACACAGGTTGGGTGTGTTCACACAGGTATTTCTGGAAGGCTTAGTGTTAGTGCTGTGGTTGTGGCTGTGAATTTTGAGGGCTTTGCTGAGTTTCATTGATTTTTTACCAACAATGCTGCACTTTGGTGATCTATTCCAGAGGTCTCAAGTTTAAAGTCTAACCCAGGTCTGTACTAAAGGACATTTTTACAGTGGCAAAAGGATTTTTTATACTTAGCACTTGAAACATTTTTCTACTCATGTAGCTCATAGAACTGAGCAGGATGGAGCTAATTTCTCAAAGCTGAAAATACAGACTGTCATGGAAATCCATAAAAAGAAATCCATAGAAAGATTCCTGCTTGTTTTGTATCAAATCCAAAAATTGCTTTTATTCCTGAGTTGCTGTTTGAGCTCGTCCTTGCCAGCCAGGGAGTCTGGAGTCAAAGAATTTAATATCAGATCTGGGGGTCTGACAGATTTTGGAGGGAAAGGGGGAGCTGATTCCCATGAAAGCCCCTGTCTGGTTCTATATCAGGTATTGACAAAGCAATCAGTGGAATTCTTCTTCAGCACAGATTATGCTGTAAAAGCAAAAAAAAAAAAACCCAGCATTGATTTGGGTTTGTAATAAGATGACAAGTCTGTAATGATCAGCGGCTTCAGAGATTACAGAAATGTACTTTTCATTTCTCTGACACGATGTCAATACCTTTTCCAGCTGTTCTGAACACCCTGAGAGGTTTTATCTTAAAATCTGGGTTTGAGAAAGATAAGCGAGAGAAAAGGTTGATCTGCCATTGAAACAGTGTCACTTCGAAATACTTTTGTGTTTGATAAAATACGTTTTATGAAGTGTTCGAAAGTACAAATGGGGTCAGGGAAGCACCTTTTACTTCACTTCAGGTTGACCTAAGCCCTATGTTTGGGTGATTTTCAGAACACAACATTCATGAGGCTTTGGGCTGTGAGGTGAGTTTTTCTCATACTGTACCTTGCCAGAATTCTTCCATCTTTTTGAAAAAATTCGTTTGTTTTAATGGTCTTTTCCAACCTTAACAAATCCATGGTGAGGCTGATGTGATCTGGTCACAGCCAAATTCATCCCATGTGGATAAAACAAGCTGAGGAAAGGCAGTGGGGCCGTGGAATGCGTTATATTCCTTTGATTCTATCAATTATTGATAAGGCTTTTAGCAATGATCATCTGTAAGAGGTGTTTTACACCCCAGCACGTGCCAGAGGGATCTGTAGAAACTCAGCTGGAATTTTTAAACAGATTAAGCACGTAAATGCTGGTAACACTCACAGAATTAAGTAATCTTTAGCCCTTTTTTGGAGCTAAAATAGGGATTTTCCTGATTTGTTCCCATCTCCATTGTGCTGCTCACTAATGCAGACTGGTCCATTTGTTCCTTTGGGTCTGCTGCTGGTTGGACACTCTCAATTCTCCTGGCAATGGATTTACTCTGGATACACATTTATGGAAGTGAACTCTGGACTGGATTCCCCAGCAGAATTCCCGCTGCAAACACTGGAGCTGCTCCATCAGCTCCTTTCTTCTGCCTGTGGGGCACACAAACCCTTCTTGTCCTTCTCTTTCCCCTCTCTCTACATTCAGCACTGAAGTCCCGTGAATTTGGGGAATTTAGTTGAAATTCAGGCATTTGTTTTGTGTTCATGTCACACGTTGTTTCTGCCACAGTTGCTCTCCTTCCTCCCTCAGCGAGCAGCACACGGAATAAAAGGAGCTTGTGTGAGATTTGGCTCAGCAGCCTCAGCTCTGCCTTTGTGCCAAACCCCTTAAAGCTGCAGCAGCCCCTGGCTGAGCTGAGAGCTGCAGCAGCCCGGTCTTGTTAGGGCTTTTTTTTCTTCTCTTTTAACTGTTCCTGATCCTCTGGCAGGGGAGGAAATGAGGAGGCTCCAGGCAGAGTCACCCAGTGCTCCCAGTAGCAGATCAGTAAAATGGGGAGGCCCATGAGCAGGCAGGGAACAGGTAGAATTTCACCAAGTGAAAATGAAGAAGGAAAATTTAGGTGGGATATTGTGAAGAAATCCTTTCCTCGGAGGGTGGGGAGGACCTAAGATGGAATTCCCAGAGGAGCTGTGGCTGCCCCTGGATCCCTGGAAGTGTCCAAGGCCAGGTTGGAGCCACCTGGGACAGTGGGAGGTGTCCCTGCCCATGGCAGGGGTGACACTGGGTGGGCTTTGAGATCCCTTCCCGTGCAAACAACTCCAGCCTTCCATGATTCTTTGAAAACAAAACTCTGGACTGATTAAACCAATCTGGGGGGATTTTTGTCTGTGCTTGTACCTTATACCAATCCCTTTGGCTCTTTCTCATGGACACTGGAAACATCCACGACGGGGAGATTCTGCTTTGGATGGCTCAAGTGCCTTGTTGGAACGTGATAATAATGGTCAGCTGGTTGGACCAGAGATCCCTGTGGGTCCCTCCCAGCTCAGGATATTCCATGATTTTATAATTCTGTGGGGTTTTTAAAACAGTTCTGAATATACCACTGCTCCTTTTCTTTTTCCTCCTGAATGTCAGTGGATGTTTCACCCAGCACAAGGTCAGGTCCTTGTGGCTCCTGTCACTCCAAGGGGCACCTAAATCCCTGTCAGCATCTCCTGCTAGAAAGAATTCCCTTTTCTGTTCCCAAAGGTAAATAAAACTAAACTCATACTAGCATTTTTCAGGATACCAAAAGAAGCTGTTGTCTCTTTATAGGATACCAGTCTGACTGACAGTATCCATGGGATGTTCTTCCTGCATGACAGCTTTGAAATCCATCCTTCAGTTCCCCAGGAAGGGAGACTTGTCTTTCTCTCTCCTTAAGAACTGGATTTGGCTTTGCAAGGAGACTTGAGGCAATGGGAAAGCTACAGTAGAGCTGGCATCAAGTCCTGTTTTTTCTAAAGGATTTGAAACCTTGGGACACTCTTTTGGTGCTTGTGACTTTTTAATGTTTATATTTTAATATATAAACACAAACAGCCTTCCCAGGGTCTGCTCCTGGATCCACCTTTCCAGAGCACAGATTTCCTTGAGCCCTTCTGGAACCCTCTTCACCCAGCAAATTAAGTAGAGCTTGGAAGAAGGAAGAGGCAAAAATTTGTGAACTCTGTGTTGGAACCAAACCTGGGATATTTCATGGAATCATGGAATGGTTTGGGTGGGAAGGAACCTCAAGACCATCCAGTGGCACCCCTGCCACAGGCAGGGACACCTTCTGTGGAGCTGACAATTCTGTGTCTCTGAAATTTCATAGCCTGTCAGGATCCTTTCTTCCCAAGGGAAAGTTTCTCACTTTCCCAAGAGAAATTTTGTAAACATACTCTCCAAACAATATTCTTTCTCAAAACAACAGGTGGTGTTTTTCATCCTTGTTTTCATAACAGAATATATTGTTTCTCTTACTTAGCCAATGGTAATAGGGAAGGTGGTGTTCCCATTCACCAATCACTTTTTACTTAGCAAAGTACCTTATATAAGGTGTTCCATTTTGTTAATAAAGGTTTTCCTCTTTTCAGCCTTCTGATGAACTTACTTAGAGTCTGTGTTTCTGTTCATAAGTACAGTGAAACACCTTTCACTATCCCAGGTTGAACTGAGCCCTGTCCAACCTGGCCTTGGACACTTTCAGGGATCCAGGGGCATCCACAGCTGCTCTGGGAATTCCATCCCAGCCCCTCCACACCCTCACAATGCATTTACAGCACTTTGCCTTGTGTGTAGTTTGGTGGAAGCAGTGACTTTGGTATTATCACCTAGGGTTGGAGATAAAATATTTTCATTAAGTCTGCAGTCTTTTCCACTCCTAAAAGCATTTCTGTAGCACTGTTTACTAAGCACAATCATTTGGCCGTTGATGTTTATATAAAAATAAAGAAAGTATCTCCCTTTTCTAATTCTGTGAACACTCATTGCCTTTTCCTTCCTGCAATGACAACAGGAGAATTGCCCTTCATTAAAATAACAAAAAGCAGTGAGAATTGCTGGGGAAAAAGTATTCATCGTGGGGGGAGGAGAAATGGTAGGGGATGAAACTGCTTTTTTTTGCATGAGCTGCAATGAAATACTTGGGACCAGTCTTGTTGACAACAGCCTTCCCCTTCCCCTTCCCTTCCCTGAACTTCCCTTCCCTGAACTTCCTTGAACTTCCCTGTACTTCCCACCCCAACCCATACCTGTACCCCTACCCCTACCTCTACCCCTACCTGTTTCATAAAATCACAGGCTTGGAATGAACACTAAAGATCCCCCAGGTCAATCCCTTCATCCATATCCATCCCCCATATTCCCCTTGCTTTGGAGATATAAACACAGAATTTAAAATCCCTTGGAAAATGCACGCCTGGTTTGGGGTTTTTTCCTTATATACTCCATAGCATTAAGCTCCTGTTAAATAATTTTACAAGATGATAAATTGACAGCATTACGACATCAGAAAGTCCATCCAGCGGAACTTTTATGGGAATAATTTGTAAATCTGCTGCTTGTAAAATATTAAAGAAAAGCTCTGGTTAAAAGCTGAGTTTGCTGTATATTGACAAGGACTGGTCTTAAAGTGGGAAAACATGGAAAGTGAGTCTGGTGGAACCTGGGCTTGTGGACTCTGGAGGCAAAGAGAGGAAGCTGAAGGGGTGGTCTGGGTGGGCAGAAGGGAAGTCGAAAGATACTCATGGATTTCATGGAATCCTGGAATGGTTTGGGTTGGGAGGGACCTCAACACCATCCAGTGCCACCCCTGCCACAAGCAGGGACACCTTCTACTGTCTCAGGCTGCTCCAAGACCTGTCCAATCTGGCCTTGGACACTTCCAGGATTCCAGGGACAGCAGCCACAGCTGCTCCAGGAATTCTATCCCAGCCCCTCCCCACCCTCACAGACAGGAATTCCTTCCCAATGTCCCATTTATCCTTGCCCTCTGGCTGTGGGAAGCCGTTCCCCCTCTACTTTGCTTTTGAGTTGTGCCTTCTTGAGATTCTTCTTACTCCAACAAGTTTTATAATAAATACTATTTTTACTCATTTTTCCTTACAGAGTATGCAAACATCCTGAAATACTTCATTTATAGATTTCTTAAAATTATTATTTTTAAATAGCACTGTGCATAAACTTTTCATTTGGTTCATTTGGGGAAAAATATGGCTGACCTAAATAGCAAAACTACCTTTGATCTTGCAGAGATTGAACTGTTAGCAGAAATTAATGACTGTAAAATGAACACGTGTGGCATCCCTCCAGAGAACAAAACACAGCTCTGAATCAAAGAATCCCAGTGCAGAAGAAGCCAACTCCCCACAAAGCTTGTGCTTTTAAACAAAATGATTGGAATTTTAAAGAGGGCTCCACAGGAGGGGAATGACCAGGCTGTGCCAGAGTTTTACAAATGAAAATTCTCCATTGTGTGTTGTGTGTTCCTCAATTGGGGTTGTGCATGAATTTGAAGTGGGCCAGCCCTTGCTGGCTCCATCTGAGCAGCTCCAGAGTGTTGGAAAATCTGAAATAAGAGGCATTAAATCCATCTTTGGAGGCTGAGTCTGAGGCAGGAGAGGTGGGGGATCAGCACTGTCCCTCCAAACCTTCCCCACAAGCAGTGCCTGGATTTAGAGCTGGTGGTTGGGTGAGGAAAATGGAAAAATAAAAGGTTCCACAGGACGACTGGAATGCATTGCCTCGTTTTCCAGAACTGACAAGCCCTTGGTGTTGATAGAATTCAGTGTTTGCTCAGCACATTTGAAATTCTGAGTTGTTACAATCCTAAATGCTGAGCTAGAAACTCAAATTTCTGCTCTTTGCACGATTTTTTTTTTTTTTTTTCCTCAAGCCTGGCATCTTTTCCCCTCTAGGACAAGGGGAAATGGCCTCAAGTTATACCAAGGCAAGTTCTGGTTGGATTTGAGGGAAAATTTCTTCACTGGAAGGGGCTGCCCAAGGCAGAGGTGGAGTCCCAGATCTTGGAAATGTTCAAAAATGAGTGGATGTGGCACTTGGTGATGATGGTTTAGTTTCAGTAGGAACTGGTTAAAGGTTGGACTTGATGTTCTTGGAGGTCTTTTCCTCCTTTTCCAACCCTATTGATTCCATGATTTTATGATATCAGTTCTCCATCTCTAAAAGGGCAATACTTGGGAGGGGGGTTTCCTCTTTTCTTTCTCTTTATTTGCATTTAAATTCAAGATCTGTCACTTATTGCCCTGTGCACAGTGCAGAGCACCCTGGCCTTAGATTTCAGAGAAGTCCTCTAGGAGGTTCTTTAATGTAATTAGCAATGGTCAATCTGAGTGAAGTCATAAAATGTGTGTAATACTCTGTCCATGGAAGGCTTAATTAATTAAAATTCATTGAATGTGTCACAAGGCCTGCTCACTGAGGAGCATGCTGGAAACACTAAATATTATTTATTACTTCAGTTGTGAAAATGGGGAAAATAACTTGTTTGTGATTCCAACTTACAGAATTTGTCTATGAAAACTCAAATTCCCTGTGAGATAACTTGACCTCAATTTCCACTTATTGACAGCGTGTCTGGCTGCTTCACTCTCCTCAGGTAATGTGGTGTGAAATGGGAGATTCAATTAAAGAACCAAAATTAATGTTTCTTTCTGCACCATCTTCCTGGCTGATGGCAAAACTGGAAGGATTTTTTTTTATCAGAATGTGGATAATCCAAAGGAAATTCCTCTTCCAGCTCTATGCTCCTTCCTTTAAGTGGTTTTAGTGGCACATGAAGTCAAGGTTTTATTTCTCCTAAATTCCCTACTGAAGTTTTCCAGCTGGAACTCCAGGACCTAAAGCAGGCAGGATGCTGCTGCAGCAACACCAGCCTGGCACTGCTGGGCTTTGCTTCCTCATATCCTTCACAGGAAGGCAATTCCAGCATCACCTGGACACTTCTGAGTATATTTGAGATAGACTGGCATTGGTAATGAGAATATAAAGGTGGTGTAAGGACTGAAGCCATTTCAGACTCCTTGAACAGAGAATTTGGCCCATGGGTTCTTGTTCTGGTGTGGATGAGGAGAGATGGAGGCTGACATTTGTGGTGGAACACTTGTGGAACCCAGGGACACCTTCCTGTGCCAGGGGCCAGCAGTGCCAGGATTTCTGATGCCACAAAAGTTGAGACAAAACTCTTGTTGCCTCTGCAGCCACTCCAGAATCAGTTCCTGCTTTGGCCCTGCCACATTTTCTGATTAAAGCCCCGTGTCAGCCCTGTGCAGTCAGACAGCACAGACCGGGTGTCAGGTAATTAAATGGGGATTAAATCAATAGCAGAGAAGTGGGGGTTTGTAGGGAGAGAGCTGGACAGGTCTCCACTCGTGTGGCTGTGCAGGAAGCAAAAACAGATCTCTGAAATTTGTGATTTCTGTCCTTTGTGACTGTAGTTTCCTGGAAATGTGTTTGGATCTCTGCTGGTGGACCTGGAACAGGTGGGTCTCAGGGAGCAGGCTGCAGCCAGGGTGCCAAAGGTGGTGTAGTTAAACCTGCCCTAATGGAAATGTGCCTGTCTGCACGTTTAAGCAGCCTGCAGAGATATCATTATCTCCAGCATTACAGGCCAAAAATACCTTAACAATATGCTTTCTTTCTCAAAAAAAGCAGCATTTCTTATGGAACATTTCAGTCTTGTGCTTCTGCTATTGTCATGTGACAATGCCTGCAGCTGCTTTGTCCCACACTGTCCTGTCTGCTGGAAATGTGCTGAGAGCAGGGTGGGCACTGGAAAGGGGAGAGTTTCTTTGTGCTGCAGGTAACTGCAGCCATCCATTTACCTGCTTGGCACTGCACAGGAATGGCTCTGCACAGCTCTGGGGCTGGGAGAGAGGCCCCAGGAATTGCTTTGCATCTGTTCTTGATGCTAATCCTATTACCAGCAACAGGATTAATTCATAAACAAAGAGCTCGGGTTCGTCTGCTGCCTGTGCCCTGCTCTGAAAATCAAACGGGGTTTGTTTTACATGCAGCAGCTCTCACACTCAGCATATCATCCAGTTCTTCCAACTGCTGGAATTCCCTGCACTGATATACAGATTTGTATGATTTCTGGGGAAAAAAATGGATAAGAAGGTAGCAATCATCCTATCTTGGTTTTGAGGGTGATGTATTATTAAATATGTTTCAAAGTGCAATTATTCCAATAGACTTGCGGGATGGGAAGAGGCAATAACTTGGGTTATTATTAATGAGGGAACTGTCCTGTGTGGCTCTGCCTTGCTCTGAGGACAAGGGTGTTGGAAGGACCCAGATATCCTCATCAAGCTACTCACCTCGAAAGGAAAGGGTTTTAGTGATGTTCAGCTACTGCCTGAGGTTCTACTGCTCTTCAAAATCTCATTTACACCCAGTAATCAGATGGAAACACCAAACTTCCTTCAGCTTTTCTTCATCCACGTGTTTAGCTGCAGGACTGTGTTTGGAGGTGATGGGGAAAGGAGCAGGGAGAACATATGTGAGCTCTCCCCGGCAGGAACTGAAGGGTAGCAGAACCTCATCTTTGCTTTTGTAATTATTTCTGCAAAGCCATGCTGGCAGCTCCTCCCTGTAGAACCTCAGCATATGCCAGCTAAACTTTCTGTGCTGGCACTGCTCCCTGAGTTGTTCAGATGATGTGAGCTAAGTTGACAAAAGCAGTATTTTGTCAGTGCTGCTACAGCTTCTGGATTCAATATTTCAGGACCAGACAGTGCCATTCTTCCCTCCCTCACCTTCCTTGCTGCTCTTCCCTCATGTCTTTCCTCATCCTTTTCTCCGCTCAATAGAGGAAACAAAACCAAACCCAAATCTGCCTCTGTGCACCAAGGCTGGCAGCGTCACCCAAATCACTACAGACCCCTAATTTCAACTGCACAGAAATATTTTATGAATTTATGCAGCTGACCCACACCTGTTACAGGTATTTCCTGGCTGGGGATCTTTGCTTCCCAGGGCAGACTCAGGTGACCCAGAGACAGCAGGTGATGTCACTTGACCTTTGTGGTGTGGCCAGCCCAGGCTAGGGGAGGGGACATGAGGAACAGATGGATTTGTGGCAGGAGCTGGGTGGCAGATGGTGCCTGCAGACAGCTCCTGCCGTGGCCTCGGCCTCAGTGGCTGTGGGTTTCCCCTTTTAGCAGCACTGATAAGGCTTTGAATGTGTGTTTGGGCATTGTAGGGATGTGCTGATAAGGGCCTGTCTCAGCATCAGCAGCAGGACAAACTGATATTTAGTCTGAGGGTTTAAGAGTTCATCTTTACTCCTGGTAAAGTAGAAATCTTTCCAGACCACATGATCAAATCTGTAAATTCTTGAATCACCCTTTTTCTGACATCTTAATCTTCAGTGCATGAAATTTATTTCATCTGATATTAATTGTCACATTAATTCGTCTGATATTTTTTGTCTGAATTTTCTGATTCTGTCAGAATAAACCCAGAGGCTTGAGGACCAAGCCTGTACAATTGGAAACAAATTTCTATATTTTTCTAAATGTTCATTAGTTCAGTCATTTTTTGAAAAAGTCTTTGGGACAGGCTTAACCAAAGCATTCTTAGGCTTAAGCTTCTGAGCCAGCTTAGAGGGCCCAGCTTGCAGCTGATTTAGAGAACTTCTCTTCCTCAGGAGGGCTGACAGAGACTAGGATGATCAGGTTGATTTGTTCTCTTCAGTGTATCCACCACAACAATTCCCAGCTTTTCCCTACACCCAGAGCCCGAGCTGCCCCCTCCCAAGAGCTGCAAATTTGTTATCTGAAATCTTCTCTCTCCAGTGATTTATACTTGCCTGACTTAGCATTTGTAGACCTGCCCAGTGACATCCTCAATCCTGGACTAAACCCTGGCTTTGCCAAATCGTTCTTTACTGGGCTGCTCTCAATCTCCCCTTTCTACATCTCCTGAATTTTTCATGGCCTGTAAAGGATTGTCTTCTGGAGTCAAAGGAGAAAGATGAATTAAAAAATGAGGAGTGAGTGGAGTTGAGTTATAATAGGTCAAGTTGCTGCTTTGGGGCTTTTATTTGTGTAGAAATGTGAAATACAGCAAAGAAATTTGGCTGTGACAGCCTGGAGGAACCTGAATGTAAAGATCTCTAAACCCAAATGTAGCACAGAGATGAGGAGATCTCTCCCAGTGTGAAATATCAGGGGTAAAATGTGGTTTTAACTGAAAATCAGGGCAGAATGTGGCTCAGGATGAAATTTTCATTCCCAAACTAAACCAAAAAGAGGTTAAATGTTGATATTTTACCTCTTGGCACCTCTCAATTACTGTCAATATGTGACACCATCCAGAGTGTGACACCCTGTGCCACAGGGATGCTCCTCCTGTTGCAAGATTTTTTTATTTTTTTTTTCCTAATGTCAAAACATTCTTCGTTTGAGAAATCCCAATAGATGAAGGGATTGGAAGATCCATATGTTTGGGGAACATGGTGTGAAATGTATTTGGAAAACATTGTGTGCTTGGTATCCTCTCAAAGAAGATGGGGGCAAAGAAAGAGTTAACTTTGAGGCAAAAAGCATTAAATGCTGCAGTTCCAATGTTCCTGAAATCTGAATGGTGTTAAATCCAACTGCCTTTGATGTAACACACCAGTGGAATTGGGAATTGAGGCCACTGGAGTTGCATGAAAAATCAGTGGCCAAGGCAGAGCTAAGGAGGGAGGGAGGGAGGGAGGGAGGGAGGGTGGAGACTCCAGACCTGGGTTCTGCTGGTTCTGCCTGGTGTGCAGGTAATTTTGGGGCACTCACATCAGTGAATCTCACGGGCAATCCCCTGGAGATGGGAAGGTCCCTCTGTGATTTGCAGCCTCTGGGAAAGGAGAGAGTTTTCAGTCACCCCTGGAGCACTTGCTGTGGATTTAGACTCCTCATCTCTCTGAAGTTCAGGCTTGTGACTCCCCTTCCACTGATGCTGAAGAGAGCATTTCTGAAGAGAGCTGAGATTCACAATTTGGAATGTTTCTATCTCTGAATGAGACATAATTAATTTCTTTCTGTCATTATGTGCAAAATTCTGCAACAGCTGGACCAGTATAATTTGGCAAATAATTCACTTGACATTTCCCTCATCAATCACTAAACAATTGGTCCAGTTCTTCATTGTGGAGCCAGCTTTAAATTCTGTTTTGTTCCATGTTTCACAGCAGGCTGATGGGATTGGGCTGGATCCATGGGAATCAGGGATGGAGTGACCTGGGGGATCTATGAGCAAAGCACTCCCTTCCTGTCTGTCATCAGAGAATTCCAGATCAGATTGGGTTGGAAGGGACAGTAAAGCCCCTCCTCCATCCTCCCACTGTCCCAGACTGCTACAACCTGGCCTTGGACAATTCCAGGGATACAGGGTCAGCCACAGCTTCTCAGGGAATTCCATCCCAGCCCCATACCAGATTCACAAGAAGGAATTCCTTCCCAAAATCCCACCTAAAACAGCCCTCTTGTAGTTTGAAGCCATTCCCTATGTCCTGTCTTGGCTTGCAGTGCAAGCTGTAACCAGAAGTATGTATTCTATCACCACTTGTTGAAACTGGGATAGGGTAACCCTCTGTTAATGGCACAGCTGTTAAAAAACCAGGTGGGACTGTTTCCTTTATCTCTTCCATGACCCATCCTCCACAGGGAGAGATCTTCTGCTAATGGGCTATTGAGTCTCACTGCATGACTGATAAAAATTCAACATCCCACTGGGAAATGTTCCACCCAGGGGGAGGAGCCAAGTATTCCTACCTGGATAAAAATCTGGGAGTTGGAACACCAAGCAGCTTTTTCCACTGGTTTCTCAGAGGAAGACCACTCCTATCTATCACCACCGGACCTTCAGAGGAAAACTACATCTTTCTACAGGATCATTGCTTCAACAGAGCCACATCTGCCACTCCAGGAGGACTGCAGCCATCATTTAATGGCACTGCCACCAACACCCTCACCCACAGGGGGTCAGGTTGTATCCTGACTCTGTCAGTGGGTTTGGTTTTTTGTATTACTGCATTTTTATTTTAGTTCTCCTAATAAAGAACTGTTATTCCTATTTTGCATATCTTTGCCTGAGAACCCCTTCATTTCAAAATTATAATAATTGTGAGGGAGGGGGTTTACATTCTCCATTCCAATGGAGGCTCCTGCCTTCCTTAGCAGACACCTGGCATTTAAACCAGCACGCAGACTCTTGTCCAAAGTCTCTCTCCATCTTTCCTGTCTCCTTGGCATGCCACAGTTTAGTCACCTTGAAGCTTTTCTTCTCCAGGCTGAACTGATGCCTTTTTGGGACCACCTAAAAACAGAGGCCAGACAAAAGTAAGAGAATAAAAAGCGGTGGTATTTATTGAAGGGCCTTCAGGTACATTCAGGGCACACAGGGGCTGCACCCAGGGGCTACACCCAAATGGATAATGGGATTTTCATGCTTTTGTAAGTTTGGTCCATTTGCATATTGGGGGTTAATCTTCCAATTACAGCTTCAGGTAATGAAGTCATTTACCCCAAGTTTGCTGCCCCCCAATTCACTTTTGTTTACATTTCTCAGGCCCTGAGACAGTGAGGTGTCCTTGATTGCCAGGCCTGGAGAGGAATTGTTGTGTCTGACCAAAATGGGAAAGCAGCAGCTCACACTGTGTATGGAGTTTAGAGTTACACACTAAAGAATTGCAGGATTACAAATATATGGGAAATATAAAAGCTAAAATCCTAAGGATCAGAACAATCCCCATTTTCCCAGCCTTTTCCCCCAGCAGAGCTGCTCCATCCCTCTGACCATCCTGGTGCCTCCCCTGGACTCTCTCCAGCAGCTCCAGGGCAGCTCTGCAGAAGGGCTCTCACCTGAGCAGGGCACAGGGGCAGAATCCCCTCTCTGACTTTGTGGAGAAGTTTCCTGATATTCCATCACTTTCTGGATATCCAAACTTCCTGCTGTCATTAAAGCCTTACCCCAGGACAGTGATTTGGTTCCATGTGGCTTCAGGACAAAGGTTTGTCACAGCTGACCTGGATGAATCTTGCCACCTCATTAAACAGCAGCAGCCAATAAATCCTTTTTTAAATAGTCTCTTGAATTTTTAAATCTTGGCATGGCTAATGCCCTGGCTGGGGATGTATGGAAATGGATATTTCAAAACTGGACCCTATCTTTAAACAGGGTGATTTGGATAAATGATTTCACTTTTTATCCACCTTTTAATTAAAAGCACTGTGGCGTGGGCTGTGTGCTCCAACACCTTCCTTTAATAAAAGGCATTAGGTACCATTAACTTCCAGGGGTTTACTCCAGATTAACTCTCTCCTTTCTGGGAGCTCAGCTCTTTGCCATGTGAAAACAGCAGCTTTTTTTGCCTTTTCCCCCTCTCTGTCTTGCATCAGTATGCACTGCAAACCCGGGGGCTTCTCCATCCTGAGCGGAGATAATGAGCCCAATATTAATTCCACTCCAGCTGCTCCAGGCATGTAAATGAAGCTTTCATGTGTCCAGCCAAGCAGCTCTGAGCCTCACCCGAGCAGCAGGAGCAGGCAGGGAGGTGAGGGGGAAAGGAGAAGCGAGGCTGCAACCAACTGGAATTCCGATGTCCAGAATTACAATTTCCTACCTGAATCAATGCCACTGTTATCTGCATAATTAATTATTGTTGGGCCACCTCTCTTTTCCCACCTGCTGGGATTGGCCATCATTGACGTTTTAACACCAAGACAGACCCATGAAGTCCCTCCCAAATTTTTAACCATGTTGGCTTCAGTCTTCTGAAGCTGTGTTCACATTGTGCACAGGCTAATTAGTTCTGTCTCTCAGCAAACCTAATTAATCCAGACCAACTCCTGAGCTGGTGTGACCCTGTGAGTCCTGGCAGGAACCAGTTCATGGCTGATGTGAGGCTGATGTGACCCAAGTGTCTCTTGCTGGTGTTTTTACAGCCATGCCCTAAGAAATCTTGTGCTCTGGGAGCTGTGTGGGACGGGAGGAAAATATTGATTCTGCGTATGGCCTCTTGCAATCCATTTCTGTTTTATCAACATGCAGAGGCTTCACAGAGCTCTAGAAAGGAAATAATTGGTTTTTAGATCAGGTTTTGTGTGTGTGTTGGTGCAGTAAGGAATTGTCTGTGGTTACAACAGCAGGAGGATGGATAACTCTGCTCTGCTATGGGAAGCAAACCCCACTCCTCACATCCCTGCCATTCCCACTACTCCAACACCCAGTGCCACCCTCCTGGTGCTGCACCTTATTGGGATGGGCTGGGAATGGCTTCAGTTTAACCAGAGGGTGAAGGAAAGCAGAGTTTAATTTGCTGAGTGGGGGCCCAAATGAAAGAAATGTGCAGGACCTGCTGGCAAACACCTGATCTCTGTGAGCTCAAGGAGTCCCTGATTACAGGTTTGGGGTCTCCAAATAGAGCCTGAGAGCCTGAGAGGTCCAGGGTAGCATCTAAATCAAAGTCTGTGTTGGTACAATCCCAAGGAGCTAAACACTGACAGGTTTTTATCAGGATCTTCTCAAATAAAAGCAGGTTTGAAATCCATAAATCCCTGTTCCACAGAGTTAAGGCAGAAATAAGCAAGGAATCCAGAGCAGCTGTGGCTGCCCCATCCCTGGAATTGTCCAAGGCCAGGTTGGAGCAAACTGGGACAGTGGGAGGTGTCCATGCCCACGGCAGGAGTGGCACTGGATGGAATTTCAGGTCTTGTCCAATCCAAACCATTCCAGGATTCCATGATTTGTCCTAATCTTTGATGATGCTGGAATCCAGGTGCCCATTTTCTACAGATCTCTCTTACTCAATTATTGGGGTGATGGAGATGTTCAATGAACTCCCTCACGGATCCTTTATTGGAAGAGTTGTGTGGAGGGATGCAAGGAATCACCTCAGAGTTTTGGGGGATTGATCTGGGATTGCATTGAAAGGCCAAAAGAGATTCTTTATCATTATTGTAAGAAAATAAAAGAGCTGAAGCTAATTTTGCCAAATAGTTGTGGGACAATTAGGAGATAATATGGAGGAAAAACTGAGTCCCTGAAAAAAATTTTTGGGAGAGTCCAAAGTAGGTCCTGAGGAGCTGTTTCAGTGTGTGCCAAGATGATGGAGATAAAGAGATGGTTCTACATTTGATTTTATGAAAAACCCATCAAACACACTGCAGGCACATCCAACCTCTTGTGTAAATAAATGTGGTAACAGGAAATATTTCCTTTTTACAGGCTCTGGAGCACTTGTAATTACACTTAAATAATAAACTAAAGCAGCCTTCTCAATGGAATAAATAGAATTTTTTATAAGCATGAGAAAACATTATTTACTGACTGGATTATTTTCACTGTCAAAGAGCTTTTTCCTGGATTTTTTTCTGCAGTGGTTCTGGATTTAGTTCCACATGAGAAGACCCAGGTAAGAAATTTCTCACTATGATTCTGTGTTTGCTTTGATTGAATTTAAGGATTTCACTGATAAACCAGCATTTCTAGGGACCAGATCTAGATCCTCTTGCTGGGGAACATTTCCCAAGGTTCCTTCCCTTCACAGTTGTGGTTCCCACCCTGCACAACCCAAACCCAGCCGTGACAAGGGAAAATGGTTCCAGGAGGAGGCAAGGTGAGAACAGACAGGGGAGGGGATTTGTCAGAACACAGCCAGAAATAGAATCTGAATTTCCAGGTTCATCCCATGCTGTCTGCTGAGGGATTTTATTTTTCACTGTGTGTTTTCCCATCCATTATTTCCTGATCATTTTTTTCCCATATTAGTGTAGGCCAGCATTTTTGGGGTGTTCATAATCATAACTGAGTATCCAATATTTATGGATAATTTCCTACAGTGGATCCTTGCTTTTTTTTCCCCTTCAAGACCTTTCTTGCTGAGAATAATATTGGCTCATTCTCATTCCATGGCAGAATTTAATCCCAAATGATGAGCTGGACAAAAATCTGCTAGTCCTGTAATCTACTGTCCTTGGAGAGCCCATACTTGTATAGAATGGAGGAAGTCTGCGGATAAATAAGAAAATGTTTTCATTTATCAAGTTAGAATTATAAATAGGTGCTGCCTGGTATATTTTCCAATGGCCTGACAAGGTTTTTACATGCTAAAATTCCCTTTACATGTTTTATGCACACCATCGAAAGGGCCTCAGTCAAGATAAACCCTCACAACTTATCCAGGTCTTATAAAGCAGAAACCAGGATTTTAAAAAATGACTGAAAATGAGTAATTGGCCTCTTGAGTATAAATACAGTCTGTTTCTAAAAGACATTTGCTTGTGTTAAAATCAACCTTTGTCCTCAGCTAAAAAATAGATATTTTTGTGGCACTAAAGAAGTAATTGCCAGAGTTGTTTGTGTCACAATAATTTATTAATCTGGAAAGATGAAGACACTGCCCAGAGGTCATGGCTGACCCGGTAATGAGACCATCAAGCATCCCCATAAATAATTAACCCAAGACACATTACTGGGGAACTTTTATCAGCTCCCCTTCCTCGGGCATTTCCAAGTCCTTCATTATCTGCACCATTTGTATGATGGGAGATTCCCAAAGGCAGAGCTGCACCTGAACCCTC
>JAGMWU010000029.1:353577-425722 GCA_018697195.1 Certhia americana
CTGAACCCTCCATGGGAATGTTTGGGAATGATTCCCAAAGGCAGAGCAGCACCTGAACGCTCATGGGAATGTTTGGGGCTGATTCCCAACACTCTGCACCTGAACCCTCCATGGGAATGTCTGTGGTTGGAGCATCCAGTTCCTGACCCAGGCAGGGTTAGTAACCTAGGGCAGTATCCTCCTGACTCCCAAATATTTCAAAAAATGAAGTCCCACAGCCTCTTTGGTTGAGCTCTGTCACAATAAAAAGCTTTTATTTCAGTTTTAAAACCATTTCCATGTTTCAGTGTTTGCCTATCACCTCCTGCCCTGGCTCTGGGCAGCTCAAGAGGTCTGGCTTAGAAATCTCTGTTGCCTCCAAGCAGTTGCTTGGATGAGATTTCCCTGATCCTTCTCTTCCTGAGGCTAAATTATCCCACCTCTCCTAGCCTGATGTGCTTCTGATTTGATCTCATTCTCTATCCACATTTCTAGTTTAAAGCAGAGAGGAAAAATTAAAATTAACCTTGTCTGTAGCTAAAACTTGAACAAGGATGGACTTCTTTTTGCCTCGCCACCTCTCCGTGGGAATTCAGAGCTCTTGGGAAGAGATCTGTGAAACCCTCAGCAGAGGATAGGAATAGGGAATTGCGTATCCTGGCAATGGGGAAGGTTTGGGATGTGTGGAAAAGGAATGATTTGGGCTTTCAGAGCCCTGCTGAAGTTGTTGTGTGACCCCTCAGAGTCAGTGCCTCCTGTTAGCAAAGATGATGATCACCGTGTTTACCTGAAAGGCATAATTTATCTGAAGTTAATTGAGTAATTCTGTATTTAATCTGTTATAACACAGAATTCGATTGACTTCCTGAACCAATCAATTTTTCTCTCTCTCAGATTGTTTTGGGTCCTGGCTGGTGGTTTTTAAGCATTGTCCAAACCCAGTTGAGCTTCACCTGCAGCGGATCCAGCAGCTGCCTGCATTCCCCCTGGGAGAGGAGAGATGTACAATTCCTAAGGGATTTGTCAGTCTATCCTGTGCCATCACTGGGATTAAAAAAACATGTTGGAAAAGTCCAGGAAATACCTTTTCACTCCCACTAAATGCACCTAGTGCCTAAACAATTGCAATTGATTTTGTCTGCTCTGGCAAACGTGAATTATCCTGTAATCATCCCAGCTCCCAGCACAGCCGGAGTTCCATGCCTTGGGTTCCCAAGTGGGAAAATGCTGACATTGTCAAACAAACAAGAGAAGTTGGAGGCTAAGGAAAGGTGGGGTTCTCCCTGCTTGGCAGGAAGTGCAGCCATTTCAATTAATTGTTGCCCTTAGAGCTTATTTAGCACCCTGCAAGCTCAAAATTAAATAAATTACTTTTATTTTTGCTTTTGCTTGTGATTTCTGTTAAATGGCTGCTTCAGGGGTCAGCAGTGCCAGGCCCTCAGACTGTGGTATTGGTTGATTTTATCCAAAACGGGCACACGCAGCAGAATCCTGAAGGGGCAGAAATTTTCTGCTCAAATCCATTTCTGTACGAGCCAGGTTGGGTGGCTGAGTGCGAGCTGAGTCCTGGAGATGCAATTATACAGCAAATAATCCAGTTTGGGATAACAGGGATTTCCTCCATGGAGAGGACAGGGATAGGCATCACTGGGACTCCCTTTCCTGGATAAGGTGGTATATTTTTTAAATGTCTTTTTCCCAATTTTCCTGTTCTCTTATATTTTTATATGGCTTGGATTTCCTTTATTTGGTCATTTAACAGCTACTTTAGGTAATTTCCCTTTCTTTAGTCTTCTGTTCTACAATGTTTCTCTCTGCAGACCCTTTTTATATTTAATCCTAAAAGAGACATATGAAATATAATGGCCTGTAACTGCATTGTCCAATCTATTTATACTGCCAGAAACACAAGGCTCGTTTCTGGAAGGGGGATGAACCCTCACTTGATATGGAGAGGGATCAGGAATAGGATCTGGAGCGAAAATCTTAACCTGGGAGTGTTTCACCTAAGCTGAAAAGGAGCTGCTCTGAGCATCTCCCCCATCCAACTGGATATTGGACATCCATATCATCCATCAACAATGTTCCATTGTTATTTTCAAGGGCAATCCTTCTCTTACAAGAGGTTCCTTGGGTAACTCTGAGGAAGCAAAGCCTCCTAGTGAGGAGCTGAATGCCCTTGATGTCAGTGGGTGTGAGGGATGCTCAGCCTCTGGAAATGGAGTTCAAAAGAAGGCTTTAACCTGGCTGGGAAGAGCTGGGATAATGAGAAGTGGCAGGGCAGGATTTCCTGGTGGTGCTCTTGGTGTTTTGTTCATGTGTCTGATCTCATGTGCAAACCTTCTCGGCTTCTCTCCTGTGGAGTTGATGGTCAGTCCAAGGGCTTTCAGGAGGTCTCTGCTCTCTTGGCCATCTGGGTCCTGAATTGAGGGAAACTGGCAGATTCCTGTGAGCAGCAGCATAAGGGGTAGGGTGACAAGTGGGGAAATTTAAGAAAGTCTTTCTGAGTTCCTGAACAAATGGAAACCACAGGAAAGCTTCACATGTATGGTATTCCAGGCTGTGCAGAGAAAATCATTCTATCACACAGGATTCTTCACTCTATTTTTCACAGACATATACAGTCAAAGCCCAGAGAAGTTCATTGGTTCAATGTTTGTTGGTCCCGAGTTGCACAGATCTTAGTATTTGGTTTCCTATTGGCTATCAATCCCTCTGCCTTTGATGGTAATTATGTCCTCATTCTTTGTTCTCTTATTGATCTTTTCCCAGACCAGCTGTCTCTGACCCACCAGGAAGGATGCTGGGACACTGATGTTTGTGAATGGTCCCTTATCCCTTGTGCATCCTCCTTGTGCAGCTCCCAGTCCACTGAGATGTGAAGCTCCTCAGGCCTTTCCCAGGGAACAGAGCCTCTTGAAAAGAAACTTCCATTGCCTTCCCCCTGGGTGAAGACAGACAAAACCCCTGATAAAGTTTGTTAAAAAAATTTAGAAGTTGTCTCATTCCCAGCAGCTGGGCTACAAGAGAGGTGAGCCGTGGGTGGAATGTGAAAAGGCACAGTTTCAGCTCAGCAGATTTGTTGTGACACCCTGGGCACATCAATCCTTTGAAGTTTCAGTTCCTTGTCTGTCACATGGGACAGTCCTGTTGCCTCTGCATCCCTTTAGCTACCAAATTCTCTGTGTCTCTGACAGGCGGAGAAACGGCTCTGCTGACAGGACATCCTGCATTCAGAGCAAACAAAGCACATCCTGCATCCAGAACAAAACACTGACAGGGCATACCATAGCACATCCAGAATGAGCACAGCATGTCCTGCATCCAGAATGAGCACAGCATGTCCTGCATTCAGATCAAAACACTGACTGGGCATGAGCACAGCATGGCCTGTATCCAAAATGAACATGGCAGGTCCTGCATCCAGAACAAAACACTGTGTCTTAAGTTACGATGTAAGATGCATCCAAAAATATGTTTCTTTTACCATCTATTAAAACCAGGTGGAGAAGTGTTCTTTCTTTACCTCTTCCATGACCCATCCTCCCTCCAGGGGGATCTCTTCTGCTAATGGGCCATGAAGTCTCACTGCATGACTGATAAAATTTCATCATCCCATTGTGAGATGCTCCACCCAGGTGGAAGAACCAAGCATTCCTACCGGGATATAATCTGAGATTTGGAATGTCACAAGCAGCCTTGTCCACTGGATTGCCAGAGGACAAGAGCTCCATAACCACCACTGGAACTTCAGAGAAAGCTCAAACCCTTCTACAGGATCACTGCTTCAACAGAACCACATCTATCACTTCAAGAGAACTGTAGCAGCCATTTAATTGGACTGCTACCAACAGTCCAACCAACAGGCTGTCAGGTTGTATTCTGACTCTGTCAGTGCTTCTGTATTATTACATTTATTTTAATCTTCCTATAAAATTGTATTTCTGACTTGGCATCTCCCACTGGTTTGCTTTCAAACTACTACACACTAACAGGGCAGGAACACACCCAGGAATCCAGAGGGGTTTGCTGCCCTCGAGTTTTAATACACCAGCCCAAGGCAGTGGTCATGAATTGTTGACAATTAAACACTTAGCACATGAAGAGTTGGAGATAAGAACTTGGATGTGAGCACTTTCATCAATAATTCACAGGACATTAGAGCCTCAATGTCAGAAATTGTACCAAACATGCCCTGACGGGGTATTAATGAAACTGCTCCAGACATTATACCCATTACATGCAAATTGTTAATTTATTCATCATTTACCAGTGGTGGGGAGAGGGGGGGAAGAAAAACCCGAAGTGTGAGTTCTGCAGCCCTTGGAACAAAGCTGCACAGGGGCTGTGCTGGCAGCAGCTGATTCCTGAGCTGTGGATCTGTTTCATCCTTTGAGAATGAGGCCAAATTAAAAGGGAGCAAGTGAATGCAGACCAGATAAATTGACTCTAAGCAGGCCTTATCACCAAATCCTCCACTGGAGCTGAATGCTAACAGAGTGAGGCACTCCTGTAGTCAGGAAGATGGGGAAAAATATACTCTCATTGCCCTAAAAATTCACCCCGAGCTGGTGGTGTTTAGTCCTGGGATTTGGGGTTTTACCAGTGCCTGGTTCATGTGTCTCATACCAAGGGCAGTTTGATCTCTATGAGAGGGAAGATGTGGGCTGGTGTCTTTACAAACAATTTGATGGGTGTTAACCTCTTTGAAATGAGTCTTAATATCTCTGTTAACTTTGGGCAGCATGTTCATTATGGAGCCCAGAGAGCTTGGCTCTTGAAAGAGTCAAGGGTCTACATAAGCCTGAGTTTCTGAACTTTGGAGTTAAACAGTAGGGAGTTTGTGGAAAGTGGTTTGGAAGGAAGGTTGTACCTTCCCAGTACCTCAGCCAGTGGGGAAAGGAAGAGGGCAACATGAGGCTGGGAGTTTAGGACAAAAGGGAAGCTGCACCCTCCAAAACCCCGAGAGAGAGAAAAACCTGCAGGCACTGTTCCCCCATGGACTCTCTCCTTTAATTTGAATAAAGCTGAAGGACTCCTCTGTCTCCTTTGTGGACATAAACCTTTGGCGATTATGGACTTTCCTGACACCTATAAAAATACTCATGAGGAGTTAAAAAGCATTGATAAAAGCACAAATATTCCCAAACCCTGCCCTGACTGTGTTGGCTGCTCTGTGAGCGGGGAAGAAAGATGGGGACATTTCCTGGGGACTTTCAGTGCGTTCCTGTCCCACTTGTCAGAAATGTGGGTGAAAACCACGATGGTTTCTATCAGTTCAGCTCTCACCAGGGTGGCCCTGTCACCAGAGAGGTCAGTGGCACCCTCACAGGGTTGTGACAGCCCTTCAGAGGAGAAAGCCCCAGAAATGTGTGGTATTTTAGTGGTCAATAATTGTCTAGTGGGATTCTGGATGGATTTGGCTCATGCTGTCACTTAAGGATGAAAGAGTTGATCACTGGAGAAATTTAATGTGTGTGTACTCGCCTCTCAGCCTGGTACCACAGAATTCCAGAGTGGTTTGGGTTGTAAAGATCTTAAGTCCTATCCAGTGCCACTCCTGCCATGGGCAGGGACACCTTCCACTGTCCCAGGGTGCTCCAAGCCCCATCCAGTGTTGTCCTCATCCCCAGGGATGTTTGGAACAGACTGGGCAGGGGAGAAGTGACCTGAGAGGGTCCCAAAACATTTTTTTCCAGATCATCCCCTCCCCAGATCAGCCCTTTGCAAGTCTCCCTGGTTTTATACCTGGTAAGCAGAATTGAAAACTGATTTTCAAGGCAGGATCTGCTGGGTCATTGAAAAATAATCTCATTTAGGGAGAGAAAAGAGTTGGATGACCTGAGAGGGAACAGGAAGAAGAACTTGGCCAGAGAGCAGCAGCTCAGGAATTTCCAGAAGCTGCTCCACCACTGATTCTGTGAGGAAAAGTTACTCAGGGTTGTAAACCCCCAGTAAATCCTTTTCCCCACACAGGAAACACAAATGTGTTCTTCTCTCCCTTACAGGCAGCTTGGGAGGGCTGCTGATGCTGGTACCTCTGGCAAAGCTGGTAGAACAGGGAAATATCAATTATTGTTAATTGTAAAGTATTTTTGCATGGAAAAAAATGGGTAGGATGAAAATTCCAAGCATTTTTTATACTATGTGTATCTATGTGTATATATTTATATATATCCATGCATAAGTAAAACATTATTATTATAGAATATGTATTTTTATAATATATATAAATATACATATCTATATATAATAAATATATAAATCTATAACTAGATACATTTATAAATATATAACAGATGAATATATAATATGACATATAGAACATAATATATAAAAATACAATTATAAAAAATAGATATAATATTTGTGCATATATAATATTTGTGAAAATATATATATAAATAAATGAATAAATAATGTGCATAAATAAATAAATATGCACGCACATTCATATGTAAAAGAATCACAACCCAAAATTAAACACTCAGCCTGGACCAGACCCATTTTCCTGGAAGAGAACCCACAGAGCCCATGGCCCACGTCCTTCCCAGGATGGATAATTTCTGTGGGCAACCCTTGCTCAGGTGAGAGGGAGCTCTGCCAGCTGGACCAGGATCAGCTGAGCACTCAGAACATTCCCGGTCTCTCTGGGCAGGGACCTTCACCTCTCTCCCTGCTCCAAGGAAATGGAATCAAACCACAAAAAGCCTTTGCAGCCTCCTCCTTTCCATGTGTTTCTTAGCTCAGACTCCCTTATTTAGGCTGATTAAAACTTCCCCATTTCTTCTCCTCTGGCAAATGTTCAAGTGGGTTTGTTTTCGATTTCATCAGAAAATGTAAAATTAAAAAAAAATAAAATAGGAGGGGGTGGCATTTGTGCTGCGGAGTGAAATCTCCCTTGGTTCAGCTCAGCTCCTCAAGTTTTCTGCCTTGGAATTGATGAACTTTTCAATTACAGCATCACAGGATTTTTAAATCAGAAAAATCATGTCTTTCTTTGGGTAGGAATGGGTGGATTTTGAGGCTCAGTCCATGGCAGAAGGAGAGCTCATGGCTGCTCTGCTTCAGTTCTTGTAGGATCCAGGGTTCTGGGAAAAGACACCCCTGGAAACGGGTGCAGTTCCTGTGGACATTGCTCTGCTCACTCCCAGATCTGGCAGAATTCCAAACGGACCCATCCTGGAGAATTATCAATCCAAGATGGAATAAATAACTGCATACTTCAGCATTTATTGGGAATAATAAATATAAATTCCTGCTCCAGTGCTCCTGGCTGTGATGCAGAAGGGGTTAACTGAGATATGGGAAAGGTATTTTCAACATCACTTATGATAATTAAGTTCTGAATCTTGTTTGAGGGAGTTGTGTGTGCTGCTGTCCAATCCAGAATAAAAATAGTGATTAATGATGATATTTTTCATATGCAAATGAATATCTGATCTATAGGTAGCGACAAATTGTCATAACAGAACAAACCAAGCAAGGGTTTTTATTCAGAAGTGAATATTTATGCAGTGTGGGTGCAGATGCAGTCTGGATGCAGATATGGGGGAGGACAGGTTGGTGTTCTATGGATTGTTTTGTGGATTTTTATTTATTTTTCGGAATGGAGTTGAACTCTTGGCCCATCTTGTGTCCCAATATTTTTCTTGCTCCTTCAGTGGCCTGGGTCTTGGGGCTGGCCAGGGGTAACTCTAGGCTGGATTGCAAGGGCAAGCAGTGAGCCAGGAATGAGGAATTAGGATGGAAGCACTGGAATATGACCTGAGATTTGGGCAATTTTCATTTTTAGTGCAGGGTTTAGCCATCAGCACACCTAGAGATCCACACTGTGGAATGCTGAGCAGGGAGTCCCTGGGCCACCATGGGAAATATTTTAAATATTTAAAAATTAAATAACACACGATGGTTGGCTCATGAGTGACTTTATAAAACACTGCCACCATTATGGCAACTGAAGTGGGATTTGGGCAGAGGTGTTCCCCAAATAACTGATGGGGGTGTTTAGCAGAGGGAGGGATGGAAATGGCACAAATACCCAAGTTTTAGGAACTGTTAAAGCTGTTCAGAGCAGTCTAGTGCTGCCCTCTGAGCAACCCAAGTGTGCCTAATCCAGAAATGGTCCCTGTGGGATCCTGGAGCATTCAATTCCCTGCAGCTGCTGGGTAAAGAGGCTCCCAGAACCAGCTCAGGGAGCTCCTGCTGCCCCTGCCCCTGTTCCACATTCCTCTCACACCTTCCTGGTGAACTGGAAATTAACCCAACCCTGGCAGCCTGGCAGACACAGCCGGAGGTGACACCCTGCAGAGGTGTCACAGCCTGGGTCCCACCCTGGCTCCGTGGCTGGACTCTGCAGGATCCTGGATCCAGCACTGCGAGAGCCACGGGAGACGAGCTCAGGAGGAAAAAAGGTGTCACTGATTCTGCAGCTTCAGTTCTGCCTTGTTTATGGAAGTCACTGTTTTTCTGACTAAAAGGCACTTAGATTTAAAAAGAAAAAAATTACAGGCTACGAGGCAGGGAATTAACCCTGTCCCAGCCACAGCAGGACGTGGAGTGTTTACATTTGGAGTTGCTGCCTGCAGTCAAAACAAATGCTTTTTGTGGGGATGATCGGTGTGTTCACAGCCCCTGCCTCTCGACCCTGCGCCAAGGCTCTCACTTTTAACCTGCAAACATTCTTTTCCTGCCCCTCGCCTCCCCCAGGAATACCGGGAAAAAAAGAACAGTTTAGAATTTGCCCAAGCCAAATACACAGGTCAGGTGGATTAAAACAAGCTCGGGTTGGCAAATCCCAAAGGGAGCAGGTGTTTTGTTTGGTGTCTCTGCCCGAAAATCCCCCACCATAAACATTCCATAATCCAGGGCAGGCGGAGGGGTCTGGCAGGGGAGGACGGTGGGCAAGGCAATGCTGTGTCTTTAATTTTCTTTTCCGAGGGAAGCAAAGTCTGCAGAGCCATGACAGCCTCACTTGTTCAGCCTTTAATGCGCGTTGGGTTTTCTCCAGTGGAGGGCACTCGGTGTTCCACAAACTCCAGCCTCAGCACCAACCAGCTCCGGAGCATCATCGCTCTCTGGAAAGCCTCGGAATTAGACGAGAGCTGCCTCTCAGCACAGCTACAAAACACTTTAAACCCGACTAGCTAAATGGATAAACCGAGCCTGCAGGGCTGCTAAGCCGGGCTCTGGCACAGCACGGGAGGCCCTGTCTGCTCTGGGAGCCGGAGGAGGATGGATCGCTGTGCCCGGCGATGGCAAAAGGTAGCAGAATGAGGGATGCGAGGCGCCGGCAGAGGTTTGGTCCTTCCTCCCAGAGAAGTTGGTTCGCATCCATCGCCTGCTCCGGCTTTTCTCGCCGATTGCCGCTTAACGCCGCCGGTTCTCTGATGACTTCCACAATGGCTCTCAGAGCTTAGAGTCCCTCCCTACCCCCCACACTCCCCCCATCCTTCGTCCTGTCTTCCCCACCCCCAATCCCTTCCCTATCCTTTCCCTTCTTCATCCCCAAAATTCTCGCTGGTCCTCTCCGGGGAACTTTGTGGGGTTCCTGGCAGGGACCCTGGATGGCGGCGGGGCGAGCGGCAGCCGGCCTGTGACATGAAGATGCTGATGGTTTAAACCAAAGGAACCGATTTTGAAAAAAAGAGAGAGAGGCGAGGGGAAAGCAAAAAAAAGGGAAGAGAGAGGAGAAAACATCTGGAGGAAGGCGAAGGAGGACGTTATTGATGACAAAAGGATGGGTGAGTGAACTTTTGTGGTTTGTTTGCTGGCACAGCTGCAGCTGTGGGGTGGATTTTGCAGCTGGATTATTCGCCGGTGGCGGGGGGGCACCGGGAGGCAGCAGCAGCAGCAGCAGCAGCGCGTTCCGCTGCCAGGTGACTCACTGTACTTGCCATTGTATTTTTAGCCCTTGTCCCCCCCCTCCAGGCACTCACACACACACCTTTCCTCCCGCAGTGCAACCCACGGGTGAATTCCTGCCCCGAGTGAGGGGCTGGCCGGAGCAAAGCCCCTGTGCCGCCCACGCCCGCACCTGCACGGGCACCAGGAGCTACGGGTGGCCTGACTCCCCAAATTCCTGCCGGCTTCACCTCCCGATCCCCCCGGTACCATTCGGGCTGTCAGGAAGGGCTGGCGTTAACACTTTGCAGGATGTGGGAAGCAACGGGGAGGGAGGGGGGAGTTGTTTCTTGCATAGGTGGTTTTGAAGAGGCTGAAAAGATGCCCCTGGTACCTCTGGTACATTTCCAGCAGTCATTTGCCAGTCGGGGTATGACAGGTTTATTCCCCTCCTTCCTTCCCCCCTCCCCAGCCCTCGAGTCTATAACAGCCAGAACATATTTCTATGTTGCTGCTGGCAAAGAGAATGGAGCAAAAAATGAGGATTTAAATTACGAATCTACCCATTAAAGTGGAAGGCAGGGGCATTGTAGATCAGGAATTATTTTTGCAGATTGCCCATTGGTTTAAAATTGGATTAAAGACCTGCAGCATTGAGTTGGTTTTGTGTGTGTGTGTGCGTATGTCAAATAATAAAGTGATTATTTATCAAGGAGATATGAACCCTTGAAATATTTCCTGTCGGAAGAATGCATTTTCATTCTCAGCAAGGCTGCAACTCTGGGCAGCAGCCCTAAAATTATTCCAGGCGTGCAGATGGGTGCTGGGGGTTCTGACACCCCCTCCACGCCCTCTCATAATTATTCAGGATTCTATATATTCAATTATTACATATGTCCTCACATCCAGCGCTGCTGCTGCATGACAAACATGACATCTTAAAGGCAAACCCTTAAAATCAATCAGGAGAGGGGAATTGAAAGAAAAACGTCCCCCTTTAAACTTTTGGGGTTTGATGCTGACTGGAAGTATTGTGGTGGGTATTTTCATCATTTACTAGATTAATTCAAATTAATAACTTTTAAGGTATTCGCAGTCATATGTGGATAAGTTTAAATGAAATGGGTTAAGGCAGTGGTTCATTTGAAAGGAATATGTCTCTTACCTTTACCTGGCGTTGGGGTCCCATGCCAGCATTCCTGGTACACCTCTCTGTATGGATGAACTTTGTTTCTCTGCATCTATTTCTGTGTTTTAGGTACATAAATCCCATGAGTTTTACTTAAACCTACTCTTAAACCTGAATCACCCAGTGCAAAAAGTAAAACCTTTACTTAGTGCCTCATTTTATAATAAATACATGTTATAAAGATGGATCAAACTTCAGGAGAAGTAGATTTCTCTCTTTCTGGGGTAATTTTAGGGGGATTGGATTTGCAGTTGCTTTCCTTGAGGAACACATTGAGCAGCACGTACAAGCAGAAGCTCTGGCTCATTTCCTCTCTAACATTATGGAGCATCCAGCACAGTGACTTGACAAATATGTTTATTGTTCAAAGCTCGGCACGGGGCGCTAAGGACACCCCAGCTCCTTGGAGAGCCAGGGGACAGGAGCGTAGCTGGGAGGGAACAGGCTCCTGGTGCTCCTGGGGGACCGTAAGCCTCACCAAAGGAGTCTGGTGGCATTGGGGGCAGGAGAGATGGCCAGGCAGGCACTCCAAGGACGGTGATTTTCACCACAAAGAGCCGAGGCAGAAGGCAAACGGGTTGTCTCCCAAATCCCCCACTCATCTCAGGCTGTCCCCAAGCCCCCAGTGACGTGGTAATCGTGTAATTAATCTGCAAGGCTTTCCAATGGCCCTTTTTCCTTTTGGATGTTGCAGGTTTCCATGTAATCAAGCAGCGGGGAGGCTCCAGGGTGCTGCTGGGGCTGCTTCCCCTGGCGCTGCTGGCAGGGCTGGCGGGAGCTCAGCGAGCCTGCCCCAAGAACTGCCGCTGTGATGGCAAGATCGTGTACTGTGAGTCGCACGCCTTCCGAGACATCCCCCACAACATCTCCGGTGGCTCCCAGGGCTTGTCCCTGCGTTACAACAGCATCCAGAAGCTGAAATCCCACCAGTTTGCGGGCCTCAACCAGCTCATATGGCTTTACCTTGACCACAATTACATCACCTCCGTGGATGAGGATGCCTTCCAGGGGATCCGCCGGCTGAAGGAGTTGATCCTGAGCTCCAACAAAATCACCCACCTGCACAACAAGACCTTCCACCCCGTGCCCAACCTCCGCAACCTGGACCTGTCCTACAACAAGCTGCAGGTGCTGCAGGTGGAGCAGTTCAAGGGCCTCCGCAAGCTCCTGATCCTGCACCTGAGGTCCAACTCGCTGAAAACGGTGCCCATCCGCGTTTTCCAGGACTGCCGCAACCTCGACTTCCTGGATTTGGGCTACAACCGCCTGCGGAGCTTGTCCCGCAACGCCTTCGCCGGCCTTTTGAAGTTGACAGAGCTCCACTTGGAGCACAACCAGTTTTCTAAGATCAATTTTGCCCACTTCCCACGGCTCTTCAACCTCCGCTCCATTTACTTGCAATGGAATAGGATCCGCTCCATCAGCCAGGGGTTGACGTGGACCTGGAGTTCCTTGCACAACTTGGATTTATCAGGCAATGACATCGCAGGGGTAGAGCCCGGCACCTTCCAGTGCCTGCCCAACCTGCAAAAGCTGAACCTGGATTCCAACAAACTCACCAACATCTCCCAGGAGACCATCAACACGTGGATCTCACTCATCTCCATCACTCTCTCCGGGAATATGTGGGAATGTACTCAAAGCATTTGCCCCCTGTTTAATTGGCTTAAGAATTTCAAGGGAAATAAGGAGAGCACCATGATCTGTGCAGGCCCCAAACACATCCAGGGCGAGAAGGTGAGCGATGCTGTGGAAACCTATAATATCTGTGCTGAAATCCAGGTGGTGGCTACTGAAAGGTCCTACCAGGCTCCCATCACCCCCCAGAGACCTGTGTTCATCCCCAAACCCACTGTTTCCAAACTGGAAAGCCACCAGCTGACATCTGCAATGCCAAGCCCTTCTGCAGACATCCCAACGCCTGCAGTGGAGCCGGAATACGAGCACGTGTCCTTCCACAAGATCATTGCAGGGAGTGTGGCCCTCTTCCTCTCCGTGGCCATGATCCTGCTGGTCATCTACGTGTCCTGGAAGCGTTATCCTGCCAGCATGAAGCAGCTCCAGCAGCACACGCTCATGAAGAGGCGCAGGAAAAAGGCCCGGGAGTCGGAGAGGCAAATGAACTCCCCTTTGCAGGAATATTACGTGGACTACAAGCCAACAAACTCTGAGACCATGGATGTATCCGTTAATGGATCTGGGCCCTGCACCTACACCATCTCTGGCTCCAGGGAATGCGAGGTATGAACCATGATCCTCCTAAAACCATTTCAGCTGCTGGGAAGGAGAGGTAAATGTTCGAAGCTCTTGAGGTATCTCTAAATATTAGAAACGTTCATGAGATTTTTGTATTTTGGGTTTTTTCTTCCTGCTTGGGGGTTTGTTCTGTAGAAGGTTCTCTCGTGTTAAATGAAGACAGGCAGGGTAGGGATGGCGATTATTTTGAATAACTAAGATCTATTAAAAAAGTGATTAAGTTGGTGTCAACAACTGTGATAAAGGCATCTGGAATGTTGTTCTCCCTGTTTGCACCCATTTGATGAGCTGTGGCTACAAGAGAATCCTGTTTTTAATGGATTGGTAGATACAGAGGGGCTTAAGAGCCTTTTCTAGTTTAAAACTAAATACGGAAACCTCTTTTCTCCAGACCCCACATCAAATCTCGAGGGTTTTATGGCTTATTTAACAATAATGCCAAAGAATTCCTGCATTTTTGATCTGGTTCAGGAGCAAACTGGAAGACAACAGGACTGCAGCAGGATCTTGGAGTTGTTTTCCTGGAGCAGCAGGAACACAGAGGCTCCTCTGGACATGAGCTTTTGTCAAACAGCACATTTGCAAATATCTGGGTTGGGAGAAGGAGATTCTTGGAGGGTTTAATTTCATTTCAGTGATCAGTGGAGGCTTAGACAGCCCTGCTGGAGTTGATCTCCACAATCTTCAGGCTGTGTCGGGATTTGACTCAGCAACATGGGAAACACAATCAGGAAAAACTCCCAGTGCTGTCCAGCTTTGCAAGGAAATTCCAAATCGTTTTGTTGCTCCCCTGCCAATGACTCCACTGCTGTAGATGCAGGGGATGGGTTTGCTTGGAATGCTGCTGCTTATTTAGAGCTGGCAAAGGAGTATTTGCACAATTACATTGCAATCCTGATCACTTAATCCTGCTTGTGTTGTGGCACCAGGTGGACTTTGTGGGTGTTCTACCTGAGAGTGTTTCCTGTGCCTTTTGGAGTTTATTCCCACCCCTTTGTGCAGGTTGGGATTGGCTGTGAGAATTCTGAACCCTGGCTTTGGCACCCAGGTGCTGTGGGAGGTGTGGTGAAGATGAAAAGAGTGGGATCTGCAGTTCTGGAATCTGGATTATTCAAAATCCAATGTTTTCACTCTCTGACAATGGGGCACCTTTGAGAGGTTTCATATTTGGCACCTGAAATCTCCAGATGGTTTTGGACTATGGAGTTAAGCAGAAGGAAGAAAAATGCAGTGGTTTAGGGTTGTCTTTTCTGGAGCAGTGTTGTCTTCAGAACAGAAAACCACCTGCCATGTCTCTGTCATTGGTCCAGAAAAATGCAGAATGAAGGTGTGCAGTTTGGTTTATTCACTGTTACCAGCACAAGCAGAAAATGAGCGATGCCCAAGTTATTTTGAATTTCCCCTGGCTGTCACAAAGAGCATTAATCTCGCCTGGAAGGCTCTGTCCCCTTCACACTCAGGTCTAACACCACGGAAATTTCATTAGCTTGACTAAAATGTTGTTTAGTTTACTCCGTGGTGGTAGACTGATGAATGTGCACGTGATAACTGAGCATCCAGGTAATGACACCATCATCCCTAACACATTTTGGATCACAGAAGATAGGGGTGATGTTTGGGAGACTGGAATTTGGATAATTTGGATTAGAGCAGCTAATTACAAGGTTCATGAGTCCTCCTAGGTGCAGTAACACCTAGGAGGTCAGCGTGGTGTAATTCCCCCAGGTGGCCGTGGTTGTTACACTCAGCATTAAACACCAGGGGACCCCAGCTCACCTGGGCTCCAGGTTTTTAATTTGGGTTAAATTAAACTGATGAAACTCTGCAGGACTGAGTGGGGCAGGAGGATTAGGTTGTGGTGCCCCTGAGTGTAAATCAGACTGTTCAGGACGTGCCAGAGCTGTGTCTGAGAGGTCACTCTGTGTTTGTGTCATTAATGAACATCCAGTGGCTCTTTGCACACTGTTAGAGACTAATAAATAATAGAGAATAATAAAGACTTCAGGAGATGGAAAGCAGATAATTGAAGGCACATGTAGCAACCCAAAGCCCCCACTGAAATCCTGTCTTCAGCTTGGATTTGACATTCTGCGTCTCCATAGCTACAAGGTTCCACTTGTAAAAGGAGATATATTCACTGTACAGCACTTAAAAATGGTAAAAAAAACCCCTTGTAGAGTCTTCAGCAGTGGAAAGGGTTTGTGTTTGGTGAAAAAAATAGGAAATGGAACCTCTCTTTATTTCCTAATTTACCCATACTTGTGGAAAGCTATTATTTTTTGCAGGTGTGATGCAGCTCAGGCCCATCCTCCCCGGGTCTGCATGGCTCATTCCCTATATTCAGCCTGAGGTTTCTCACAAAAAAAGAAACCATCAGAGGGGAGAGGAGAGCCTAGATACCTGCGTGAGGGCAGGCAGGCTCCAGGACTCATTACTTAGCAGTCGACTGATTTTACTTCTTCTAGCAGTATTTTCCAAAGCAGTTTGCTTTCATGTGTTCTCCCCCCATGCCTGGGGCAGCTGAGGGTCCAAAAATGGTTTTGGGAAAGGGTGATGGATCACTTCCATTTGGACTGGGAAAGGAAAGAAATGCCTCATCTCTTTGCAGTCCACACTCCTGCAGATGGTTTTTGAGGTCAGGTGAGCAGAGCTGGTACCTTCACAAGAATCATTTTGGGTGTGGAAGCAGCCAGCTCATCTCATCCATAAAACACTCATTTTCCATGGCAGAACTGGCTTGGGAATAATGTGCTGAGGTATTTCTTTTCTCCACAGCAGCTCTAAGGATGGTGTTTTAAAATTCCATGAGGTTTTGAGGATTCAGTGGAGGTCCAGAGATGAGAGCTGCCCTGGAGCAGGGCAGGTGCAGCTGTGCTTTGTGGGACTGCTTTTCCCAGTCCCTGCTTCAGGAATTATTCCTTGTGCTGGGGAGAGAGAGCCAAAGGCGGGCTGGCTGCAAACGGGAGCGACTTTGGCAGCAGTGGGGTTATAATCACTGACACCTGGCCTGTGCTCGTCTATTTAGTCTCTTGGCAAGGCTTGCTAAAATAACTGGATGCTCCTGATTTTGGCTCTGACCATCCAGTTAGCAGAGTGCTGCTCCCTCAGCCTGGGATTTGCATTGTGCATCTCCCTCCCTCTCACTTTCCCATTTATTTGTACAATTGCTACAGATCTGGAAGCTGAAAAAGGGTTTTCATAAAGCCAGCTATAGTATTCTGTGTTTCATGCATATCACAGTCTCAGAATATCTGGGAATTGCTCACTGGGAAGGGGAGAAGGAAAATGTTTCTGTCTCCTGGAAGGTCATTGCTCTCCCCTTTCCCAGACTGGCAGGGACAAAACAAACAACAGGCAGACAGGTGAACAGCTTTTTTGTGTGAACTGAGCACTGTGAGGTCGCTTTTTACACCTCTCCTTCTCCGTGTCTGGCCATACCCCATGGAAAACAGCCACCTGTTCACACACAGGGACAGCTCTGCTGTGTTTTCCACAGGAGCGAAAACAGGCCTGGTTGTCACTTGTGTTCACACGTTTTAAGTCAGACTCACAGAAGCACCTTCAGTTGGAATTCTGCTCCTTCCCCTCTTTCTGTTGGGAAAAATTACATTGATAAAGGAATTAAACATATGCAGGCTTGGTGGGCTGCTGCAGACCTTCTTCTGAGCCTAATTTAAAGGGAAATGTTGACATGATGTTTTCATTATTTATTTATTAAACATTATGGTGCTGCTTGGAAGAAGAAGCAAAGAGGATAAACCAGAATAGTTTCCATCTCCACAGAGGGTTTAGGGTGAGGTTCCAGTTCTGTAACTCAGCATTAAAAGGGGGCTTAGCCTGAGCTCAGGGGATGTTGTGACCTCATGGGAGAAATCATGCAAGGACTGCCTGAATTTTAAGAGCAGTGGTTGCATTTCCTTTGGTCATCAGCCTGAGGAGTTTGTGAGGAATGCTGAGCAAGGACCCCATGGCTGAGGTGGGAGTTTATCAGAGCTTGGGGGAATGGAAAGGGAATGATCCCACAGGTGGGACATTGCAAAGAGCAGGACCTAGGAGGCAAGGAGTGAGGAGAATGGGAGCAGAAACTCTTCATGAACCCTCTGTCTGAGAGAAATGGCCCTCCCTGCAGGGCCAAAGCACTGGGGGTTTCTTTCCTGTGACTCTTCTTAGACACAGGAGGATGAACACTGTTAACTGAACTTTTCTGCTTCCTTCTGTGCTGTGGCTCCTTCTCTTCTCTCTTCTTCCAGCCCTCTGTGACTGTGGAACCTGAATTTGGGTTGGCCTGTAAACTGAGGGTAAATCAGCCCAAGGAAAGCATCCCAAGACGGTTTGTATGAGGAGAGTCAGGAAAGGGGAAGGTGACTGCTGCTCCTCAGAGCTCTGCCCATGGGAGGAACAGCTCAGAAGGGGCTCAGAGAAGGCATATTTTAGAAATCATTGAATCATAAAATGGTTTGTATTGAAGGAACCTTTAAGATCACCCAGTGCCACCCCCTGCCATGGGCAGGGCCACCTTTCACAGCCCTGGGTTGCTCCAAGCCCCATCCAACCTGGCTTTGAACAATCCACGGATGGGGCAGTTTTTACCACTCTGAGCCTTTATTTGCCCTTGGCATTGCAAATATAACCCCAGTCTAAGGGGAGCTGTGCTGGAGAGGCAGCAGCGATGTAGCCAGAAATGCACAGGGGCAAAATTTCCCTGGGCTCAGCACTTGTAAAGTCTGAGAGTTCCCAAAGATGTTCCCAAAATTGACTGGCCATGTTTCCGGCGGAGCTGAGGCAGCTGTGCCTCCTGCAGCAATTGAGGGCTGCAAATTTGGAAAGGAAATGCAGGAGGATGTGGAACACTTCTGAAACTCTTACTCGGTGCTTCCTCTGGTGCCTGGCTGAGAGGGGAGCTCATCAGGAATTTGGGCTTGGGATACAGTGCTGCTGAGACCTTGGAAGTGGATTGCTCTGAGATAATGCAGAGCTCAGAAACAAAGGAAAGCTGAACCCACCTCTCCCAAATTCTCCTGAGCTTGGGAACTCCCCTGAGCAGATTCCAGGCATTGCATTTGCTCCATTAGGTCTCATTTTGAGGCTGACAGCTCATTAACAGAGCTCTGTAACTGCACTGTGCATTCCCAGCCTTAGGCACAATGTCCAGCTGGGATTATCCTCCCTCTGCTTCCTCTTCACCTTTTTGCCTACTTACCCAAATGTTGCCACTTTCCAGAACCCTCATGGTTTAAGTTATGCCTGGTGAGGGTGCTCAAATGGAGAGGCTGCTGCACTGAAGAGATTTGCACAAGAGAGGACACTTGTTATTCCTATTATATTCCTTGTGAGGGATTACTCCTGGAATGGTGGCAGATGCCCTCTTCCCTCTCTATCTTCCTTTTCCTTGCTCTCCCCCCTTCCCCTGCCTTTGCTTGCACTCTGTGATGTGCTGCCAGTGTTTTAAGGAGGAGAAAGGAATAGATTTTAGTGGAGCTCATGCCAGCAGGGAAAACACTGACAGAATTGGGGAAGGAATCTGTTCAATTGTGGGTTTTAATTTTAAACATACACAAAACACAAGACACACTGGGTGGGGCAGACAATTTTATTAGGACATGTCCTGCTGCTAGAAATGTTCCTGAGACTTTTCTTGGGTCACAGAGCTGGCCTGAGCCTGGATATTGGGAATTTTCCCTGAAATGCAGTGGCTGCAGTGGCATGGAGCAGGCTGGGAATAACCAGGACTGTGTTCATGGTTTGTGCTGCTCCTGGACATTCCTATGGACATTCTTCCCCTGTCTGAAGACACGTACAAGGGTTTCAAATCCCTTGGGATTGTGGTTCAGGCCCCAGCTTTTCCTGGAGATACTCCTGGTACCATTGGAATTCTCAGTTTCTCCTGGCTGGAGCTGCCAGCACTGGGAAGTGTGCATCTCTCCATCCTGTTATCCGTGGTGCAAATGCTGTGACATGAGAAATTCCATGTGATCCATGTTTACAGCACTCCCAGCACTCTGGGATTGTCATTCCCAGGCAGGTATTTCAGCCCTGAACATGGATAGGCTGCGGCCAGAAACATCTCTGACACTGCTCAGCTTTTATCACCTCTGTCCCTTGTGCAGCCAAATGAGCTCAGATCATCTCTGGATCTTCCCACCTCCACAAAAGGATGAGTGGATCGATCCTGAGGGGTTTCCAGGGAGTTGCCAGCTCTGTCCCAAGCTGCAGAATTCCGCTTTGTTGAAGCTGTAGTACACAGAGAGGGAATGATATGAGAGGCTGTTGGCAGCATTGGCTTCTCAGCCTGAAGGATTTGTTTTGCCTTTGCCTTTTTGATTTTCAAGGAAATAGGAATCTCTTCCAGGCAGATGGATCACTCTTAGTATTGTCTTGGGCAATGGATTGGGAATTCCAAGAAGGAGAATGAAGGGGAGACCAGAAAATGCTAATTATCTCCGATTTGTCACCTTCCATGCATGTCCACCTCCAGTGAAAATCCCCCTTTGTTTCTTAGCTCAAATATAGATGTATTTCGGGGTTCTTTAGATACATTTGAATAAAATTGGCTGGAATAGGAGAAGTTCTTGGATGATGGCAAGGCAGTATCCTCAAAGCTCTGTGTTCCAGGGCTTTGTCTCCATCCGTGGGCAACTTCCTACAAAAAGGCTTTGTGAGGATGCTAGAGCTTCTCTGCTTCTTTTTCTATGCTTTGTGGAACTTTCTTTCTATTTTTACTTTGAATTCTCAAAGCTCAGGAGCTAAGGAACAGTCTCCTGATTTTTAGTCCCTGCATCACATACGTGGTGATCTCAAGCAAAATCTCTTTGCTCTGAAAGTTCCTTTTTTCCCCCATTCTTTCACCAACACATTTTTATTCAGTTTCCTCCGAAATGCACAATAATAAAAAGAAAAATATTTGTGTGTTTAGGCTGTGGGGAAAACCAACATGATCAATCTGATTGTGTTCCAAGATGGCCTTTGATGTTGTGTCCTTTTACAGGTGTCTATTTTATTCATGGAGAAGACTGATTTTATCCTTGATTTTATCCTGAGATTTGCGAGTCCTTTAGTCAAATAAAACCACTGAATATTTCCTGCCTGAGCATTTCAGCTGCAGAAGGGTTGCGTCAGGAGAGAAATGAGCTGGCTGTGAAGTCACTCGGTGTGAAATGTGGCACATCTTTCATGGCAGCAGGCAGAGCTCAGGAACTGCAGTGGGGTACAAAGCTCTGGGGCCAGTGCTTCCAACTGCTCCTGAAATAAACACACGAGGTGGGAAAAGCAATCACCATCTCCAAATTTGATAGGTAGCGAATGAAAAAACCACTTATAGACCAGGAAATTCTTTGTAATTTTTATTTCTCCCCATGTATACTCTAGTCAAGATTTTTGTTCTCTTGTGGAAGAAGTGGGATTTTCCTTTGTGTTACTTGGGTGTTGATTCAATCAAGAAGCAATTGATGGTGAAATATGGAAGAAGTAGGATTTTCCTTTATGTTACTTGGGCGTTAATCCAATTAAACAACAATAGATGGTGAAAGAAGATAAGAATTATCTGTGTTTGGGCAGCAGCTGACAGCTCCTAGGTTTAATAACTGTATGGAAACAGAAAGGAGTCCTTTTTGTGCCTGGGAGAACTGGACACAGCAAATCAGCTGAGCCAGAAAGAGGAAATGAGACTAAAGTGGGACTTCCTTGGAGGAGTTGGTCAGGGAATGGGGCAGCCCAGGATCTGGGAATCCTTTGGCAGTATCTTGGTTTTGGATGCTCCAGCTCTCAGCCCAGGGATGGAACAGTTCAGTCCAAGGTTAGGCCAAGGTTAAGCCTCCAGGGCACCAGGCCAAGTTGTTTGGCACTGAGTGCAAGCTCCAGGGTGTCCATGGGAAAGGACAGGCTCACTCTCTACATCTTGCACTCTCATCCACCCAAACCCCACTTTTCCAGGTTTTTCAACGCACCAAGGTTGTCTTTGATGAAGAGTCAGACTTGAGTTGTGTGGCTTTGCTCGTTTTCAGTCAGTCCTCATTAAAAATCAGCTTCTCCTTCTGTGTGATGGCCTCTGAAAGCCCTGCTGATTTCTCACTGCTCCCATCCTTCACTGCCACAGCCATTTGGATTATCTTTTGGCCATGATGGATGATTTAAAAGGAACCAACAAGGCCATCAAATTCCTGCCCCGGTTCAACCAGCATTTGTTAATGTTCTAAATCATCTTGGGCCTGAAATGTGCTGCTTCTTAAATTTAGAACGATGTGATTGCCTAAAGCCTCTCCATGTGTTAATTAAATCATCATAATTGTGGTTTCTGGAGACTGACAGGTTATAAATAGTTTTCCTTCTCCCCCTCCTGCAATAATTGGTGGGAATGACGGGCAAACCAGCCATTGTTTAATTGTGCCTCTGACACTGCTCTTCCCATTCCAACCCCATTTCTCTGCTGTGACTTGATTGTCCTGAAATAATCAGCAGTGTCATCCTCAAAGGCTGCTTAATTGCCAGGCACTTCTCACATTATGGGACAAGGAAAGAAGTGCTTTTCATCATTATCCCTTTAATTTAGCGGATGGGAGGTCAGGAGCTCTGGAGGTCAGGGCAGAGGTTCCATGTACACACTCGTGCACACTCTGAATAAACACTGACATATTTTAGTCATCATTTTACCTCCATCTATCCTGTCTAGTTCAAGGTTTTGTGGAAATAGAAGACTTGGTGTTCTGAACATCATTTTCCTCTGTTGCTGCCATGGAATCCTGGAACGGTTTGGGTTGGAAGGGACCTTTAAATCCCATCCAGTGCCACCCCCTGGCATGGGCAGGGACACCTTCTGCTATCCCAGGGTGCTCCAAGCCCCATCCAGCCTGGCCTTGGTCACTTCCAGGGATCCAGGGGCAGCCACAGCTTTGCTGGGAATTCCATCCCAGCCCCTCCCCACCCTCACAGGAAGGAATACCTTTCTAATATCCCATCCAACTCTTCAGTTCAGAGCCGTTAAAGGCAGTTTAAATCACGTGGGCAGGTCCAAACATCCAAGGAAACCACACCAATTCCTTGAGCTCTGGAGTACTGGGACATGTCCTGCTGATTGGCACAATCCAGGGCTCTCCAAGATACGAGGATGTACACAATTGTGGAATCAAAAAGGCTATAAATTGAAATGGAATTGCTTAGGTTGGAAAAACTCTCTAAAATCATTGAGTCAACTGCCAAGGCCACTGATCATGTCCTCAAATGCCACATCCACATGGATTTTAAATCCCACTGGGGATGCAGACTCACCACTGCCCTTGTTCAATGCCTGAAAACCCTTTTGGGGAAGAAATTTCCCCCAGTATCCAATCTCACCTTCCCTTGGTGCAACTTGAGGCTGTTTCCTCATGTTGGAGAAAGTTTCTCCACAGGAAACTCAACCCTTCCTTCCAAGACTGGAGAATGTCCCTCCTTGCTGTGAATTTGGCAAAAAGGAGGATCCAGGATGAGGCCACAAGATGTGGGAACTGTTGTAAACTCTGCGGTAATTTATTGTGAGCAGGCAAAGATCTCTTCATCACAAACTGTTGCGCTCAAAAGAAGAAAGCAAAGCAAGGCCCCGTTGACTTTCATTAGAACCTGAGCATTGAAACCAGTCCTTGAACCTTTGAAAATCTCTCCTGTCTTGCTGTCCCTGCCCTCCCCTCCACTTACTGGGGTGCCCTGCCTTTCACTGCTGCCTCTGTGGGGTCTCTGGAACAGGGCTGGGGTTTGGCTGCTGCTGCAGCATGAAAGGGAAAAGCATTGTCTGGAGCCTCCAGGGCCTCCAGCCGTGCCTGTTTTGTTCCTGCCATAAAAGCCAGTCTGAAGAGCTCTGCTTTGTCTTGGGGAGGCATTAGCACAAGGCTGTTTAGTGCTTTTAAAACTCTATCCTATATTCAGATGCAACAGAGACTGACTTACAGCCAGTCAGGTGCTGCCTCGTCCCTGGAGTGAAATCGAACAATTTCAATGGAAATTTTGCAGCCATTTCTTCCCCCAGAGTTATAATTTTCTTTCTCAGAGCCTCTAAATCACACGTTAGGCTCTTGGCTCTAAAAGCCACATCAATGTCACTTGTGAAGGCAAATGAAGGCAGAGCGTGGCTTCTCTGCAGTGGGAACACAAATTGTACAAATCAGGAAAGGAAGACGCCCACTGGCGATTTTGAATTATGAGAAATTTTTATTTGAAAACAAAATCTATGGGTATTTCCTTTGGCGCTTTGGTGCCATTGCTTTGTAGAATATGTTAAGGGTCTTAGTGTGTATAAATTCCTTGACAATCTGAGGAATTGATTAACCTCTCTCTATTTATGATTAGCTCCCAAATTTATTCTATTAATTTTTGAGAGTGAGGTCTGGTCGCTGTTGTTTTGCTGTAAAAGGTGAGGGACTGGAATTAATGTTGCTTCAATGAGTTTTCCATGGAGGCAATAAGGAAAAGTAGGAAAAAATTTCGTATTTACCAGGTGTTTTGACCTGAGTCTCATAAATGTATCAGTGTAGTGAAGGTGTCCCTGAGCATGGCAGGCCGATGGCACTGGATGGGCTTTGAAGTCCTTCCCAACCCAAATCATTCCAGGATTTTCTGATTTTACATAAAAAATGGAAGTGGGACAGACACACTTTCCCTCCTGCCTTGCCACCTTGTCTATCAAGGGTCACCCAACTTGACAAATTTCACTGTTTCCACCACCAGTAATTTCTCTCATTAAAAGGTGCCTCCAGAGAGTCACTTGAGGACTCACAGAGCAAGCTCTACTTCCCTGATAATTTGTTCCAAAGGTTAATAACCTCCACAGCACGAAATAACTTGTCCAGCTGCTAAAATCATTCCTTTCTCCAACGTGGCATTAAGCTCATCTGGGAGGAGGATGAATCTGGGGTTTAATTCGTGGCTCAGGAGAGCTGTGTGTGTTCCCCAGCCCTGTGGCCACAAACTCATGTGGAGATTTACACCTGACAACAGCCCCATTCCTGCCCCTCAATGAAATCCCATTTTAATGGAATCATTTCAGGAAAAGCGGTATTTATCCCTGCTGATGATATGAAACTCCCAATTTGGCTCTACTTCTCCTGCTCCTTTCACCCTGTTTGGACTCAGTCCGTGACTTGGTCCTGCCTTGCTCCATGTGGGAGCTACGCCCAGGTTTTCCCTTCATGGACTTGCTTTTCCAGCTCTCTTAGACCAAATGAAGGAACCCTTTGTGAGCCCATGACATGTCCACGTTTCTCTTCGTGGAACACGGATCATAATCTTGAGGGGATAGCATTAAAACTATGGATGTTTTTCCGTGCTATGAAATACCATTTAAGGTCAAATGCCATTTAAATACCATTTAAAGTGGTGCAATCCACATTCCCATTAAGCTGGAAGTCACCAAAAGCCTTGTGCATGCATAAATCACTGTAAACCAAGCTCAGCATCCTGTTATTACATTCTCAGATTGGTATAAATTCCTAAAGTTGTTTCCTTTCTCATTCAGAGCAATTCAACAAATTATTAAATATCAACTGTCCCAAAACAGCCTGAAGAAAAGACTTTTTCACCACCCAGGCCCCAAATGTGGGGAGGTTTCGGCTTCACTCACATGGAATTTTGTAGTTTTGCTTTTAGTCTCCTCCTCCAGTGGGGATATAATGACGATTATTTAACTTGATATCCATTAAAAAAACAGGCTCTGGAAGGATCAGGTTTATTCTGGAATAAGTAAATTCAAGAACTTCTGTAAATGTAGGATTTTGGCAGTTGAGTGAGGGAAAAATTAAGATGTTTCTCAAAGGCCCAAGCCTGTCCTGTCCTGCAGAATTAAAAAATTCCTGGTTATGAGGAGTTCACTAAAGATCCTTGAGGAGTCCAGCAACTGCTGCAGTTTTATTTCCTCCTTTAATTTGGGATGAGAAATTGCTGGAGGTGAAGTTGTCGTCAGAAGACTGAGGGGATTTATTATCACTGTAGGCCAACAAAAAAACAGGTTTTGTGAACATCTTATTTTTAGAACATCTCTTTTTCCAGAAACATCCTGGGCTTTTGACACCGACATTAAAACTCAAACCTGCGAACTGGAAGGCATTTGTTCCCAGGAAAACCCAACCAGCCACATCCCTGGAGTGTTCCCATGGCTTGGATGTTTCCTGTGGATGATTTCTGACTAGGAAATGCTTTTTTCACTTTACATAAATCCATAACAGTTTTAGTCAGGGCTGCAAAAGAGGGAGCTGGATATGCTGAGTTCTTTCTGCCTCCTTCCTCCCAGCAGTGGATAAAATTCCTTCTCCTGGTGCCACTTGGGGATGGATCCTTCAGAGACAGAACATTTCTATAAAATCAAACCTCACCTGAAATCTGCCTTTTAGTTTGAGCTAGAACAGCAGGTTAAATCACCACTAAGGAGAAAAGCAAAGATCCAAAAAGGGAAAAAAATATTATTCCCTTTGAAAATGTGTCAGGTTAAAAAAAAAAAGGAATGGATTTCTCTTTATTCCCAGCAAGTGTTAAGTCCCTCCTTCACCAGGGGCAAGGGGGTGGCAGGATATATTGTTTAATATTCAAAAAAAGGAAAAGCCTTTGAGTGATTTAACTATTCCATGTTCACTGTTTTAAGTAATTACCAGTGTTAGCCCAAATTAGCAGCATACAGCTGAATTCAGGTCAAAGTAAATAAAACAAATTATGAACAAAACCCATACAAACACCCTAACCTTTCCCCCACCCCTTTTTTGTAATTTTATCATTTTTACAGTCCACCTCTAACTGTTATTTTCCATTCTGACCTGGTGGCCAGGTAAGGCAAGGTAAGGGCTGGCCTCAATTCAAACTTAACAGCAGCAATTAATTAGAGGCTGTGTGTACATTTTGTAAGTGGTTTAAGAAGTACTGGTTAAACATTGATGAATTTTAAAGCAGGATAAGCACATAAATAAGAGGTCACATGTGATTTCTGATCATTTCTTACAGCATGTATTAATTTTTTATTAATTCTGGAGAGCTGTTTATGAACTGCCTGGCACCAGCTGCAGTCAGAAAGCAAATAAAGCCCTCAGAAAAGGAGGGAGAACTCAACAGAAACACTTCCCTCCTCCAGGGGCATCAGGATGTACCATTCAGGGAACAGAACACGGGGTGGAGCTGTGCCTGGTGGATGCTGAGATTGAAAGTGGGGATTGTGGGACCTCTGGGCCAGTCCCAGCCTGGCAGCTGGTGTTCAAAAAGGTCTCATTTGGGATGTTTTATGTTATTGCAGACTTTGTAAACATAGGAGTGGTGTGGTTTGAGCTACCTCGGGGTCAGAACAGTCACAAGGGGATCCCTGTACATGAACACAGACTTGCCTTACGATGAGTTGTAAAGTTACTCTTTGGAGCACTTTCAGACCAAGGAGATTTCCTTGATCCTGGAGATGAGAGGTGGGAGTGACAGCTTGGGCTGTCAGACCCTCACGCTGGTGCAAAACCACACTGAAATCTGTGGATATCTAATTGTTCTTTGCACAAAACCGTGGCAGAGTTCGTGAATCTACGTAGGGGAGGCAAGTGTAGGAGCCTGGATTTCCATGGGGGAAGAACTGGGAATGGAAGAACCTGGAGACACTACAAACCCATCATTTGTTGCAGGTGGAACAAACCCTCTGGGATTTTTCCTTCAGTGGCAGAAACAGTGCAGGTGGAGTAGTTATCCCAAAATTCCTAGCTGTGAGTGGCTGAGTTCCAGAGGAGTTCCAGGGGCTGTGTCAGGAAGGATGTGCTGCTCCCAGATTACATGCAATATTTATCCTGTGAATACCAGAGTCTCTACAAATCTTCCAAAAAGAGGAATAGAAAAAAAATTTCTCTTTTCTCTCTGTTTTCCTTCCCTGGATCGCTGTTGATGCACTGGGATCCCACTGGGAGTCCTGCTGATGGCAATGTGCTCCTGGGCATCAGCACTGCCTTTGTTTCAGAGCTCTGCAATGTTTCCCTTCTTTCAGGTGGGCATTTTCTGTCCCCTCTCCTTGTGCTAATTTCTGATTATGTGGATGTAAGGATAGCTTTGTTTCCTTTGGAAAGCCTTTGCTTTGGACTATTTCATCCTCAGCTTGGAAGCAGACAGCGGCAGGAACATCAAACACAGCTCTCTGTGCCACCTGTCTCCCTGCCAATAGGCAATTCTCATCTTTTTATTTAATGTAGTTCCATCCCTTCATCCATTTGATGCTTTATCTGAAGCTTTTCTATCCTCCCTCCCCCCATGTTTCATTGGCAGGTGTTTTTTCCCCTCCTCTGAGGCTCAGCTGATTTCTTCAGGGAAGGTCCTTGAACTTGCCAGGTTTCTCTACAGGAAGGGTCCTTACAAAGGCTGCTGCTCTGGTGATGTCCATTTTTATATTTTCCAAAGGCACTTTGAAGTGGTATTTCCATCTGTGTCTTATGAGCTGATTTTAAATTTTTGAGCAGAAAATCACTTTATTCATAAGAGGTCTGACCATCGTTTTCCTCCTATTTTTGCTTTCTATGCCAATCACTTATATTCATTGGAGGGTGGTGCACAGAGGCTCTGCTGAGTCTGACCCCTGTTCCAGAAGCTGTTCCACACTTTGGAATGTCCCTGCTCTGGTGAACTGGGCATCAGCACAGCCTGGCTTTCTGTCACCGTGTCCTGAGCTCAGGGTCTGTCCTCTGGCCAGGAATGGTTTGGGTTGGAAGGTCCTCAAAGCCCATCCAGTGCCACCCCTGCCATGTGCAGGGACACCTCCCACTGTCCCAGGGGGCTCCAGCCTGGCCTTGGACACTTCCAGGGATCCAGGGACAGCCACAGCTTCTCTGGGAATTCCATCCTAGCCCCTCACCACCCTCACCGCCAGGAATTCCTTCCCAATATCCCACCTAACCCTGCCCTCTGGCAGTGGGAAGCCATTCCATGTGACCTGTCCCTCCATCCCTCATCCCCAGCCCCTCTCCAGCTCTTCTGGATCCACTTCAGGCACTAGGAGGGGCTCTCAGGTCTCTTATCTGCAGAATCTCTCCTTTCCTTGAAAAGTCACCAGGCTGGAATATTTCTGTGTCTTTCCACAACTTTTCCCACTTGTGCCATTAAACAGATGACCTCTGGCCTATAAATTTGAGTTTATAATCTTCTTTCTCATGTTGAGAATCCCCTTGGAGCCAATAAACTTTATAACAGTCTCAAACCACACATCAGAATCAGAATTTACCCAGTTTAAACTGTTTTTTCCTTAAACCAAGCAGATAACCAGTACCTCCAGTCTGATTCACATTTTGGAACTTACTTTGTACAAAATCTACCGTAAAACTCGGTCCTCTGGATTATAATCCCAGGACCACTGGGAATGAGGAATTCAGGAGGGACACACTCTTCCCCTTCATTGGACCTGCTTTAGAGCAGGCTCACCCCAATATTCTAGATTTTTGTACATGTGCAAGGGCAGAAGTGGGACACAGGGAATATTTATGGAAACGAAGCCTAGAAATGAAAATTGGGGTGGGCCATCCTCCATTGCAAAACTGCAGGAAGACCTTGAAAAGCTCTTTCAGATGCTAACAGGGAGGGTGTGACCAATTTCACCAGGCCTGTGGTGCTGAGCTTTGTGTGATCCCGTCACAGAGCAGCTACAGAACATTCCTGAGCAGGGCAGGGAACCAGGGGAATGGCATTAGTTTGGTTGTTGAGCTCCTGCAATGTGAAAAACCAGGCCCGGGGTGGGATTGTTGGGGTGTCTGTGCAGGGTCAGGAGGTGGCCTCGAAGGTCCTGCTTGGGTGCTTTCCAGCTCAGAATATTCCATTAGTGTTTTCCTGGTGGAAAAGACTTGTACCGTCACCTGACTGGAGACTGCAAGGGCTATCCCCTCCCCACTGAGGATGTGAATGCACAGGGTATGGGGTGATAAACCATATATTAACGGGCCTGGGGACCCCAACTGGAGCATCTCCATCCCCCCAAAACCCTGGACAATCTAGGATACTTGGCTTGGGGAACAGCTGAGTGCCATGAGTCTCTGCCTCTGGAGCCTGGGTCAGATCTCATCTCTGCTGTGAGTTTCAATCCACCTGCACAAAGCTGGTAAGGGTCAGTGCTCTGTGGTGTCTGTGGAAAGCACTTTAAATACTCAGGTAATTTCTTAAAGGATGGAGGGAAAGAATGGAAAAGGATGGATGGTTTTACCCATGTTTATATTGCACCCACAGCACTCAGTTCCTCATCCATGGAATCACCACAAAAAGAAATAATCCCTGCAGGATTAACCCACTGCAGAAGCAGCACTGGGGGAACTCCGATAGCCACCCCAGGAATTAAAAACTCTATTATTCCCTCCCAGAAGGTGGGGTTTGCTGGGTGGAGGGGCTGGCACAGCTGCTGGACCTGTCTGGTGGCTGTGGAGAAGGGAATTCTGTCTGGAATATTTCATTCCCCATCTGCTGCAGCCAGGCACACCCCTGGGTGCAACTCATCCCAATCTCTCCTCAGTGACAGGCAAAGGAATAAACCAAGGAACGCAGCTTGTCCCGAGCCACTGGACTTTATTCCAACATGTACAAGCAGCTGGTCCTGGTTCTCCTAAAAACCCCTTGTGTGGTCCAGAAATGGAGAGGGAATTCCCTTCCCAACTCTGTCTGTGTTTCCAACTGAAGTCTCACCTTTGCTTTCAAACCTAAGAGGAAACTTGAGGGGTTTTTTTATCATTTCCAGCAAGAATTGAGAGCTTTCACACTCAAGCTTAAAGAGGAAAAACATAAAATTGGGAAGCAGCATTGTTCCTTTGAGTGTTCCCTCCCTCCCTCCCTTCCCTCAACTTCCCTTCCCTTCCCATTTTAAATGACCAAATCTCATTGTCCTTAATGCTTCATAAAAAGATTTCAAGACAACCTCAAAATAAACCCAGTGTCTATATGGATTGTTTTTTAAAAATTAAGATGAATGTTCCCATGAATGTTTTAGGCGCTTCAGTAGAAAGTTGAATTTGGCTTTTAGGATGCTTTGAGATTTGCTTGAAAACTGGGAACTTCCAGGGCTTGGGGTAAGGGTTTTTGGTAAAGTTGGATTATGGAATCATGGAGTGATTTGGCTTGGAAGGGCTTTAAGGATCATCCCATTGCACCCTCCTGCCATGGGCAGGACTATCTCCCCCATCCTGGATGTGCTGCATAAGGAAAACCAGCAAAAACTCAAGGTGTCACTTGTACTTTGGCTTCCCTGTGGGGTTTATTTCACTTTGAACACATAAATAAACACATTTCTTCTCTTGCTGGGTCAGCTGGCAGAGAGCTGAACTGGAATGAGGGGCATTTCATGCAAGGGGAACACGAGCATGGAATTCTCTGCATGGAATTCTGGTTGGCCTCACCTCTAAACTCCCCTGCCTCTTACTGGTGTTACTGGTGGGTCTCTTGTTGCACAAGAGGAATTAAGCAAAGAGCATTTTTTGGTCAATAAAGAAAACTCCTTCTGTTTATTCTGCCTGTTATTATTTTTTTGTAGTAAAATCCTGAAGCAGATTGCAGCTGGAATAAACCATCTGCTGCCTGTCACAGCTCCTGGATATCCCGCACATGGGGGAAATTGCTTATTGATCCAGCCAAGTGTGAACAAGCAAGGAAACCATGGAAATATTTATGTGTCCAATGGACACTCTCAGGGCTGATGTGCTGCACTTGAGTCCTGACTGGAGGGCATCAGCTTCTAGGAAGAAAAATCGTTCTAAAAAAAAAAAGAGTTGTTTGTATAGGAAATATATAGCTCTAATGAAAAAAAAATCTTGGAAAAGACAAGCAGTGTGCTTAAAAACAGGAATATGGGCATTGTAGTGACTTTCTGTCCTTTATGTGGTGGCTCCTGCACAAACTGGAAGTTACTTCCATCACCCAGAGAATCACCCAGAGAGCCACGATGCTCTTCTATGTTCTGTACATTTATTTAACCAGTCATTTGCACACCCTGCATGTTAATTTAAACCAATTTGTCACCTGAAACCACTGCTCAATGGGGTCCAGGACAGCCTGTAAATTGGTGTTTTCCTGCCGGGGTTCCAACTCCTCAGTCTGGAAATGAACTGCTCCTGTGGGCACAAACACTGGGGAATTCCAGGACTTTTGGGGAAACAAGTTGGAGCACGGAGTGGATTGGAGGAGACCTATTGGCTGGGAGAGCATTTCAAGCAGAGAATGAAAAAGGTGGAGGGTTGTAAAAGTCACAGGTAGCAGAGAAGCTGTGGATTGCTGCGTGGAATTCCTGTGGAATTCCCAGCTTGGACTGGGACCTCCTGAGGGAGTCTTGTCATTGGGCTGGGCAGTTGGAGCTGGTTCTACATTTAGGCCATGACTGAGCTGCTTTCACAGATATTTATGCTACATTCTCCAATATTCATTATTTTAGAAACTCTGTCCTTTCCATGTCATGATCCTGCCTTTCCCTGAAAGGGACAAGGAAAGAGTTCTCCCTTCCACACACAGAGCAATGGAATTTTGTCCTGGATTTCCAATGCAGTGAATCACTGCTGCTGGAATTGCTCATATATCAATATATTTCTACATTTTAACGAAGTTTGCAAATAAAAAAAATGCCAAATGAGGATCAGGATCATCATGTGTTTGGCTGAGGTACAGACTCACTGCAGCAGGGAGGGATTGTCCAAGTGTCCTCTTTTCAAGTTTTGTCAAGTTTCCTGCATTTCTAGAAGAGCAGAGATTCTCCCACCTCTGCTCAACCTTTTCTCTTTTCCTTATTTTTGAGCTTATTCTGTATTATACCCTTTTTCCTACAAAATTTCCTTGTCATTGTCACTGCCTGTGACAATGGGGACATTTTCCTGATTGAATTGTGGGATGGGCAGTCCAGGGTGAAGTTCCAGTGGGAGAAACCTTGGAGGTGCTCTAGATTTGTTCTGTTTAATTCTGGAAGCAGCTGTGGCTCAGGGGTGTGGGCTGAGCTGGCTCTGGCACAGTGAAATCTGAAATTTGTTTGTGTGGGACTCTGCATTGATTTTGCTCCTAAAATGATAAGTAATTAAAAAGCTAATTAATTTTGTGTTATAGTCACTGGTAGGGATTACTGAGCCTTGCTGGATGTGTGCGGAGAAGGAGGGGAAGCAAGTTTTTAGTGAAATAATTCAGGATTTTTGGAGTGTGCTCAGTTCACGTCTCTGCTCTCCCTTTGCAATCCCTGCCCTCAACATTCCCATTCCCATCTGGGGTGGGAGCTCTGGTTTGCCTCCAAATTTTGTGCTTTCTGAGGGGTAACAGGGAGTGCAAGGCTGTGTGCTGCCCGTTTCCCTAAATGGGGCACCTTCATGGATTACAGGAATGAATGGATTTATAAATGGATTTCTGAGTCATGATCTCCAGATTCCTGATTTTTACAAATCTCTTGTGAGGATCTGCTCACAAATGGACCTGAGTGATTCAAAGGAATTTGCCAAGGTAAAGGAGCAATTTTGACTCTGAAGTTCATCCTGGTGGCTGTGACCTGCTGCTTAAAATGAACTGAATAGAAATTAATTTATACATCAATAATTTATTAAATTAGTTTATTCCTACATGGAATGGTCTGGATTACAAAAGACTTCAGATGCCACCCAGCTCCAACCTAGGCAAGGGCAGAGACAGCTCCCACCAGACAAGGGTGTTCAAAACTCCAACCTGAACACTCCCTCTGTGGTTTTGAGGCTGTTCCCTCATGGGACAGAGCTGGGACAGACCACAACCTGCCTCTCCCTTCTCTCACTTTCACACACACTTAGAAAACCACCCTGGGAGATGTTTGTGGAGTCCCAGAGGATTCCAGATACAGGAGATTACCAGCAATGACTCAACGCAGCATAAAATATTTGATTTTCATTTCCACACTGCACTGAATGTAGGGATGTTCATTCTGGCACCTGCCAGGAGCAATGGATGGACACAAATAAACTGTCAGGAACTGGGTGAGTGCAGCCATGGGATAAATCTGCTTCTGGCTTCAGAAACAGGCCGAAACCCTCCAAAAACCACTTTGGGTGCTTTTAAAAAACTATTATTTGTAAAATACGCATAATGTGCCTTTATTAAACATTTCCTCAATGCACAGAGAGCTCCTCATGTGTGTCAAAGGCTCCTGTGTGATGCAGATCCCTGGATGTTCCTGGAGAGGTTCCAGAGGCAGGAGACCCCAGGTTTGCCCTTGAGGAGGAGCCTCACAAGGATTTTCTGTGGATTTTGTAGAAAAAGGACGTGCTCAACATCCTCTTTCATGGATCATTTACCTGCAGCCCAGAACTATTAAAAAATGCAAATGTTGGAAGTTTTAAAAGCAACCTAGATGGGTTGTGATGAATCTCCTCATGAAAAATAATCCTCCTTTCTTTTAGCATAAAAATGCAGATGGGTTTGGGGGCATTAATGTCCTTTGGGCTGCCTGACAGCTCCAAGTCCCAAAACTCTGCTTTCCACAGAATCACTAGGTTGGAAGAGACCTTTGAGATCATCGAGTCCAACCCAAAATAAAGAAAATATAGCTACACAGGGGTTAGTTGTCAACAAAACTACATAGTTCCTCATGTGCTAAAGCTTGCTCATGGTGTAACAAGTAAAAAAAAAAACCCCTGAAAAATGTGCTTTAGAGTTCTAGTGGTCTGGTTTCTAGCCTCTGCTTTTCTTTAAAATAACCTTCGCTGCAGATATGGTATGCTCAAGTTTAATTATTTTACTTTTGTTCCAAATGAGGGTGAGCTGCTCTGACAGGGAAAATTGCCCCCAGTATCCCCTCCTGCCTTCCCAGCTGAGGGACAAACAGCAGCAAGGCTTTGGAGCTTGTTCACCTCTGGTGTCCAGGGACAGGGTATCTTTGTCTGTGCAGAGTAGAGATGGGATTAATTAAAAGCCCTCCTTAACAGTTCTCAGAATGCTTTCTTTCTATCTCAGAAGCAGATACTGAATCTTTGACTATCAATGTTTTGGGAGGTTTGGGGTTTTTTTCTTCCCTTCTGCAGTAGTGAAGCACTGAGTTGATCAGGTTTGGCCCAGCACAGCGTACCCAAGTGGCTTTGGGTTCTTCTGGTCTAATTATATATTGATATAAGACACCTGCATGGCTTCAGGACTTTATTATCTGGTGTTCAGAGGTGCTGAGCAACATTCTGAAGCCCAGAGAAGCTTCTGATTTTCTGTCAAATCAAGAACCTGACTGATCTTACCTGGTAAACTTCAGCTGCTTCCACCTGAGTGTGTCAGTCCTGCCTCAGTTTCAAAGCAGAATCTTCTAAATGGGCAATAAATCCTCTCCTTTTAATCTGCTCAGCAGTGAGGAGCTCTCGGTGCTTCCTCCAAGGCCCTAATTTGTGAATTTTCCTCCCTGATGAGATCAGTAGGTACCACGTTCAACTGATCTGAAAGGGTGTAGGTGATCCTGCTCTGAGTTATGGTATAAAGAATTTAAACCTGAATGCTCTGCTTAGTTAATGATAATGCTCGAGCACATTACATCTTCCAGGAGCTGTACAAACATTAACTAATTAGTACCCCCAACTAATACATAATAGGCTGGCACGGGCTGTAATTATGCATTGCTATCAGAGCTGGAGGAATTATTCATTGAGAAGAATTTATCTGACACATTTTTCTTCTCCCCCAACCCCCCTTTCCTGTCATGAAACTGTTTGCAAAATATTCCCAGGTGTGGTTGCAGCTGCCCCCACCTCAGCCCCAGTGGGAGTAAAAGGTGTCCTTGGGATTCTGTGCCATCAGTTCCTCCTGTTGTTTGATCCCAGAATCCCTAAATGGGTTGGGAGGGACCTTAAAGATCATCCAGTTCCAACCCCAGTGCTGGTTTGGGACTACTGTTTATTTTGGTACTATTATTTATTTTGGGACTGTTGCTTATTTTGGGACTTCTCTTATTTCATTGTCTCCAGGCTCAGGTGAGTCAGGCCCCCAAATCATCCCCTTTACATCTCCTCTGCCCTGAGTGTGAATTCATGGTTGAATGCTCTTGGAGGGCTTTTTCAACCTTAATTATCCTATGAAATTGTTATCAAGGGAAGGGGCAAAGTGGTGGGGAGGGAAATGGATGCAGGAAAAAGGAATAAAAAACCCAAATCCCATGAACAAGTAAATCCATTCTGGGTGGTTGTATTGGAATTTAATTTAATGAAAACCTGTATATATGTCTCTATATAATATAGATATCTATCTATATAGAAAGATATTTATCTATAAATATACTTACATCAGGAGGAAAATGCACTCTGTCACTGCTTCTTCTGCAAATGTCTCTGTATTCAGATTTACTGTTTAATTGTTGCTGCTTCCCCAGCACTTTTGGGAGCATGAGGGAGATTGGAAGTGTTTAATCTTGGAAAAGAGATGACTGAGATGAGGCGTGAGTAAAGAATTCTCAATAATGGCTGATTTCAACAAGAGTTATTTGGAGCTTCTCCTCTGTCTCGCTGCTCAGAAATTAGGAGATAGTGAAACTGAAAAATGGGAAGCAAAAAATTCTGGCAAAAATACTTTTCTTCATTGGGAGAAATAAATCTGGGGGAGTCACAGTCACGAGACGTGACTGAGGGCTGAGATTTCCTGGCTTTAAAGAGAACTGGGCAGGAACAACCAAAAATGGATTGGGTGATGCTTTCAAGATATGTAAAGATATTTTAGAAAACATGTACAGATATTTTATGGAATGTGTGCAGATATTTTATGAAATGTCTGTACATATTTTAAGAACTATTCCCAGATTGCAGTGGACACCTCCCTGCCCATGGCAGGGGTTGAAACTTTAAAGTTCTTTCCTACCCAGATCACTTTATGAAATGATGATTTATGATATAAAATTTCATTCTTGGGGTTTAAGCCAGCCTCAGATCATGAGGAACAAGAAGGTTTTCTCATCTGGTAAATTATTTTTACTCTTCTTGCTGTCTCTTTTGGCTGCTCTGCCCACACTGGTCTGAGGGAGCGGAAAGTCCCCGGATCTGAAATATTCCTTTGGGTGAAACGAGGCTCTCCCTTTGCAAAAAACACCCCTAGAAGTACATTCCTTATGGAACTCCTCTCCTGTCTGCCATATTCACACTTTTTGTTAACAGTTGCTCGGATTTTGGTCTGCTGCTCAAAGCCACACTCTAAAAATTCCCCCCGTCATCTCCTGGGGCGGCCGCAGATGGAGCAGAAGGCTGAGGGGAAGAGCTGCAGGGAAGTCTCTCGTTCCTTCCCCTGGCATTTTTGCTCCTCTCTTTTAAAGAAGAGGAGGTGAAAATACAAATATGGGCTAAATGCAGCCTGTTAGTCTGGGAAAGCTCTGGGATCACCATGGTGGGCACAGCATCCCTCAGGTAACCACAGCAACCGGGGGTGGGGGGATGTCGTGTTCTTCGTAGGGAGGATTCAGAAAATGCCAGTTATCGTCAAAAGTGGGGAATTTATAAATACCTGTCTGAAATGCGCTTCCCAGAACTGGTCCTTGTAGTGGTTTTAATGGTGTTCCTGTAAAAAAGAGATGTTAAAAGGTTTTGTTGAGGAAATAATAGGAAGACTACTCATGTCTCAGGAAAAAATTTATTTGATCCAACGGCAGGATCTGTGTTCAGCCCATCCAGGTGTGCTTGGCTGGCTGATCTTCAAAGAATTTCCAAGAAAAAAGGCATTAATTGAACCTGAAAGTAGCTTTGTGCATGAAGTAGGCCTGTCAGGTGAGTGATGTCGGGGCAGAAGTCCAGGGTAGTTTCCTTCCCCAAGCCCAAGGAACAACATCTGAAATCCCCTTACCCATGGCAATGGGCTGGAACTGGATGAGCTTTAAGGATCCTTCCAACCCAGTCCATTCTGTGATTTTATAATTCTTTGATTCTAATCCCATCATTCAGAGTCTGAGCATCTTCTGGCCAATTTCTCTGGGGGTTGGGGGCAGAAAATTTGCTGTTTGGTGGCTCAAAGACTGAGATTGGACTACAAAAACCAAGCATTGAGACAGAGAAATCAGCCCATGGGCCTTTGGGGACATGAGGTGATGTCACAGGAGCCATGGGTGGGAATGGGGTGTCCTGGGGTGGGTGAAGTGGGCTCCACTGAGGGAGATTCTCTGGAGGCTCCAGGTGGGCTGGGGTTGGTCCTGCCCTGGCGCTGGGGCAGCTGCTCTTGATGCCTTAGGATTTTAGTTTTTATATTTTCCATGTATTTGAAATCCTGCAATTCTTTAGTGTGTAACTCTAAACTCCATACACAGTGTGAGCTGCTGCTTTCCCATTTTGGTCAGACACAACAATTCCTCTCCAGGCCTGGCAATCAAGGACACCTCACTGTCTCAGGGCCTGAGAAATGTAAACAAAAGTGAGTTGGGAGGCAGCAATCTTGGGGTAAATGACTTCACTACCTGAAGCTGTAATTGGGAGATTAACCTCAATATGCAAATGGACCAAATTTACAAAAGTATGAAAACCTGTGACCCATCATCCATTTTTGGGTGTAGCCCCTGGGTGCAGCCCCTGTGTGCCCGAAATGTACCTGAAGGCCCTTCAATAAATACCACTGCTTTTTATTCTCTTAATTTTGTCTGGACTCTGTTTATAGGTAGTCCCAAAAAGGCATCACTCTTCTGCATCCCAGTCCCAGCTGCTCTGGCTCCGTGTCCCTGGAGATGATGTTCCTAAATGCCTGTTTCCCTGACAACCAAAGCCTAACAAATGATTGGTCAATTGATAAATATTTTTAGGATTGAGCACAATTTATAACCTGCTGCCAAATTTCCCGGGGAATCAGATATTGGAGAGCTGAGTCCCAGCTTTGGCACAGGCTCTCCAGACCTGTCTACACCTAAATCCACTTTGTGGTGGTTTTGTGCTCCTTGGAGCCATCAAACCCAAGTGGCTGCTAATTAATCACAAATAAAAACCAGCCTGGATTCTCATGTACACAGGGATGCACAGGCATGCCTGACTCCTTTCTCCCACTTGCAGGAGCAGCCCCAAAATTATCCCAGGAATTGTCACAGAGGGCTGCTCCTGACAAAGCTAAATTAAAGGAATGGATGCTGTTTCATTTCCCTGGCAGGGAGATGAGAGGGATCGTGCTCATTCCTCTTTGTAGATATGGAAATTCCCCATTATACACAACTGGCATGGGCACTAATGAGAGCTCCTGAAAAAGCTGGGCTTTTGAAGAAAATTTGTGGCAGTGCCCTGAATTACAGGGAAAAAAGGAGAATATCATATCCAAGCTTTTTTTTTTTTTTTTTTAATCCTGTCCTACTGAAATATTAAGTTAATGTCTCTAAATAGCTGGAATTCGGGATGTCTGTAATTCCTGGGTTTGGGGACTCATTTGAGTCTGGTTCTCTTTCAATTTTTTAACCCTTACATTAAAAACATCAAGTGAGCAGTAACAAAGCTCATTTTTCTCTCCTTATTTCCTTCCCCTGTCTGGTTTTGATTCTAGATATTATAAATTACTTAGGAACAGAGAGATTTTCACTGTGGGAGTGGCACAAAGGGGGTGATCTTGCTCAGTGATTCACAGCTGCTTAGATAAACTTGTTTTGGAGCAATCTTTACCTATTCCATGCTTTTTTGTGTGTTTATTTTATTTGTTGGTTTGTGAGGCTGTGATGAACTGATGTACAGGAAAAGCAAGAGATGAATCAGAGTGGTGGCTCAGGATCCTGGTTGCTTTTGATGGGATGAGAGCCAGAAAAAATGAGATTTGTTGCCCCAAACTTGAAGCAGTTTTAGGACAGAGCAGGGAATTGAGGTCAGGGCTTGTTCCCAAACAAGTGAAATTTTTGTCAGGAACCTGGGCAAGAAAGAATCTCCAAAACTTGACACAGAAGGGGAAGGAACAGGCATCAGGAAGAGCTGTGATTTCATGTTCCTTTGAACAGGTACTTTGTTCATTCTAACAGACACCATGAAAGGTGGAATCCTCTCCCCTGGGAGCACAGTGCTGGTGAGGTTATCCTGGCATTCCCAGGTTTGGGTTTTACCCCTGGGTTAAAATCCAGCAGAGGTGAGAGGACACCCTGATCTCCAGGAATTCCCACTGCTTTTGAAAAGGAAGACACAGCCTCAGCATGTTTGGAAGGACACATTTAACTTCTCTCCTGTGGGTGTTTAAACTTTCCCTGGATGTGTTTTGCTTTCTTTACCTACCCTAAAGACCTCAGAGGATGAAAAGTTCACCAGAGTTGTCTGTGCTGGCCGGGTGCAAATGTGACTGAGCAGCAGCTCTGGAGGTCAGTAATTAGCAGAGGGAGCTCAACAAAGAGACCTGGCACAGATCCGAGCTCATGGATCATCCCAAATTAAGAGTTTGCAACCATTTGTGAGTGGTTCAATTAGGATTACTTTAATTGCTTTGTTATTTTATCCCAGGTTCCTTTCTCAAGGACAGGTTTGCAAATTCTGTGCTGAGTACTTGGAAAAACAAAGAATCCCAAGTTCTGTCTGAGAAGTGGCAAGCACTTGGAATTGAGGCTTGAAGGCTGCACGTTTTAGTGGCTTTCCCAACCTCATTTTCTAACAGTTTAAAATAATCTGTTTCAAATTATTTTCAAATCTTATTTTTAGGTTGAGAAGTAAGTCTGTCTGGGGAGAAATCCAGACTGGCTCATGTCTCACTTCTTCCCATTAGTCTAAAAGTTCCTGCCCCTAAATTGTCTTGTGGGTTTTTGCCTGCCTCAGGTTCCTTTATGTCATTGAATTGATGGAAAATTAGAGAGAGGGATGTTTCATTTCCCTGGAATTTGCTCGTGGAGCAGCTTTATCATCACCAGGATGCTTGGAGGGGATGTTGGAATCTGGGAGTTGGCTCAAGAACTCCAAGGGCAGCCAGGAGAGTGCTGGCCTTAGTGACCTCGTTCTTTGACAACCAAAACTGCCCAGGCTGCGAGCTCAGAGAAAGTTTCTCCTCTTCCCCATGAAGAGCCAAACACCAGAATCAGTCTGTCTGTTTGGTTCCCTCCTTCGACTTATAAATATGCAAGTGAGATGACACCTTTGTGCTTTAGAAGTATTTGTGAGGATGCCTTAATTGGAGGGGGAGTGACATTGCCAGGGTATCATGGCAGGATCTTCAGAAGAGTTTCTGGGACTTTGGAATGCAAGTCTTTTTATTATAATTTTATTATAATTTTATTATAATTTTATTATAATTTTATTATAATTTTATTATAATTGGCGAGAATTTTTAGCACTTTCAAATTTTGTTTATCTGGCAGATCAGGCAATAAAAGGTTAATAATTAAGCAGAAGCCCTCTGTACCCATTACCTGTCACTCATCAGCCTGGCTGCCCTGGGGCTGATTCCAAGATCAATTCCTGCAGATTCTCCTCCTGTAGAATCCCAGAACCACAGAATCATTGGGGTTGGGAAAGAGCTCCAAGGCCATCGGGTCCAAGCTGTGCTCGATGCCCACATTGTCCCCAGCCCAGAGCTCTGAGTGCCACCTCCAGGGATGGGGACTCCAAACCTCCCAGGACAGTTCTAAGGCCTGACCATCCTTTCCATGGAGAAATCCCTCCTGATGTCCAACCTCTCCCTCCCCTGGCCCAGTCTGAGGCCATTCCCTCTCCTCCTGTCCCTGTTCCCTGGGAGCAGAGCCCAACCCCCATTTTGCTACAACCTCCTTTTCCATAAACCAACATTTTCAAAGCTGTTTTTATCTGTTTCCTTCCCCAAGAGGTTTGGAGAATTAAATAAGTGTATAAAACTATGCAGTGACAATAGGGGAGGAAAGGAAGTCCAAGGAGTTGGTGGAAGATCACTGGAAGATGTGGAGGCCCAGGGTTTCCAGATCTGCAGCTTAAGAGGCTGATGGGAACTGAAATCCTTCTGGAATTTTCAATAGATTTATGCTGAACTTCTTGTTCCTTCAAGTATTTGCTTCCTTTAGTTTGGATCAATGGCAAATGCAAAAAAAAAAAAAAAGAATTCTGTGCGCAGACAAAGTTCTATTTTTCAGTCAGCCATAATTACAATAGATTTTAATTTTAGACAGTGCTTCAGGGGGTGAAGCTTGGAGTTTTACTGGAATAAGTGGAATTTGTGGTGGGGAGAGACAGAAAGCAAAGCAGGAGTTTCATTCTCTTCAAAACTGTGGAAGATGAACCTTGTACATGGGGAGAGAGATACCTCTTGAATTTCAGGACCTGAAACTGGATTTATTCACTTTTGTAATGTGTTTTTATTTAAACCCTTCCCTTCTGAAAATATTGTTCAAGGACATTGAGATAAGTTTAAAATAAGTATTTTCTTCATTAAAACACAAACATTTACATGGATAGGAGAATATCCTGGAGCTGGATGCACCTTCATAGAGCTGTGACTTTTCCCAGTACCTGTAAGCTCAACCTGGAAGTTTCCTGAGCTTCTGCCTGTCCCTGGCTCATCCCTGTATCCACTCTGTCTTTTTCCTTCGGCTCATTCCCAAGTATTTCACCTCACAAGAGTGCTATATCTTTCTGCCTGTCACATGTCACCTCATAGTGATGTCACACTGCATCGATATTCCAAGATCAGGAATGATATTTTTCCTTATTGCCAATTAAATTTAAGGGGTCAGGTTGGTCATAAGGAATTTCTTACTGGGAAGGGTTGGAAGACGCTGTCCAGGGAGGTTTGGAGTCACTGTTCCTGGAGGTCTCCAACAAATACCCAAATAACTGTGGCACTCAGTGCTCTGGACTGGTTGTCTAATTTCCAATTTCCAGTTAAATTCAAGATTTTGACCTCTAAAATCCCAAATGCCTTGAAATTTGCCTGTGAGATTCCCTGTGCCTGGAGGAGGAATGGAGAGGAACTTGAGCCTGAACCCTCCTTGCTCTAAAAAGGAGGGAGGTGCTGGCAAGTCACATTTTCCCAGGGGCAAAATTATTGTTGGAATCCTCCCTGTTCCCATCCGAGGCAGGCAGAGCACGTTGAGAAAAAAGCTGGAAAATTAATTCATTGTGCCTGTGGAGAAAGAGGGGCAGGAAAAAGTCTGGATGCCCCTGTTGCACCAAGTGGGTATGATGGCTAATTCTGGATAATGATTTCCTGGCTATGATGGAACAGATATTCCCTCATGAATTTTGTGAGTGACCCTCAGATGACCTTCCAGTCCCAAAGGGTTTGTGAGTGGTGGTGTCCCCTCTGCCCTGGCTGCTCCCTTATTTTGGAGTCTGGTGATGTAAAAGCTGCTTTTTGGGTTTCCTCAGCACTTTGGGGCCTGTGGGTCACACCTGGGTTTCTGTTTGGCTGATTCACCCTTGGATTTGGTGACCTGGAAGGTCTTTTTCCAGCATTAATGATTTTATGGGTAGTTTTGCCTGTACATTTGAGGCAGAGATTTTCATGGATTAATGTCTCCAATAATCCCAACAACAGGAACAGGTTAAGCTGACACCAAGGCTGTACTTCGATCCCTGCTGTCTCTCCTCAGGCTGCAGCTCAGATTTCACTTTTCAGAGTTCTTGTTGCTCCTGGAGGAGGCTGTTTACCTCCCTCACTGACCTCTCTCCCTGCTTTCATGTCACAGATGCTCCTTTCCCTTTGAAAGCTTTACCTGGTGTGTTTCCTGGGGATGGAGGAGCCGGGGGTGAATCGAAATCAGGCACCCAAGAAGTTTTGCTGTTGGTTTGAAGGGAGACAGGATTCCATTTGAAGTGAGCAGAGGAACAGTAATAGTCCAGCAGGGAATTCCGTGAAGGGAATTTATGTGGAAGGGAATCAATTTCCTGCCTGTCCTCAACTCAGAAAGAATTCTTGCTGGTTTTGAAGCAGCAGCCAATACCTGTGGGGTGAGTTCAGCTGTATTTACCTCTTTCAGATGAAGAGACACAAAAGTTTCTTTTATTTCCCTGAAATCTGCTGTTAAAGTGGCACTGGAGCAGCCCATGGCTGGGGATATAAATCATCATTTGCATGGAGAGTCCTGGAGTGCCTACGCCAAAACTGTAGAGCTGCTTCAATGATAAATGAGGTACATTTGGGGAGCTGGAGGAGCAAGTTAACATGTTTACCTCCCAAAACGTGTCCTGGATACAATTGCTCATTGCTGACGGGAGCTATTGGCCTGAGCATCATTTCTACATATTCCTGTGCCTGTTGGAGCTCACATTCCATTGATTTCATTGCAGATTCTGTTTTATTCCATCGTTCTGTTATCAGGCAAACATCACTAAAAAGATGAACATTTACAAACTCAGAGCACAAACCAGCACAAAAGCATCTGTCTTAAGTGGGAGAGAGTCGAATAATGTGCGTGACAACAACAAAAGAGATTTGTCTTGCTGTGAGCTGGGCTGACTCTCATTTGCTGTGTGGGAAATTATGGCAGATATTGTATTAACATTGCAGAGCTCTGCCTCAGATTGAATCACAGAACACAAAAATAACCCTGGAGTTGTTACCAACAGCAGAACTCAGGAGACTTGAGCACACAGAGCAGGACAGGGGGAATGGGTTCAACCTGAAAGAGAGTAGCTGGAATATTGGGAAAGAATTCTTCCCTGGGGGGGGTGGTAGGATGCAATTCCCAGAGAAGCTGTGGCTGCCCCATCCCTGGAAGTGTCCAAGGCCAGGTTGGATGGGGCTTGGAGCAACCTGGGACAGTGGAAGGTGTCCAGGGGTTGGAACTGGTCCTTTCCAACCCAAACCATTCCATGATTCTCAGACTTGCAGATGACACCAAGCCGGGTGTGAGTGTGGATCTGTTGGAGGACAGGAAGGCTCTGCAGAGAGACTTGGCCAGGCTGGATCCATGGGCAGAGTACAGCAATGTGAGGCTTTGCAAGTCCGAGTGCTGAGTTTTGCATTTTGGCCACAACAACCCCCTGCAGCACCACAGGCTGGGGACAGAGTGGCTGGACAGTACCCAGGGACCTGGGGGCACTGATGGACAGCAGGCTGGACAGGAGCCAGCAGTGTGCCCTGGTGGCCAAGAAAGCCAATGTCTGCTGGCCTGGATCAGGAATGGTGTGGCCAGCAGCAGCAGGGAGGTCATTCTTCCCCTGTACTCAGCACTGGTGAGGCCACACCTTGAGTTCTGTGTCCAGTTCTGTGCCCTCAGGTCAGGAAGGATGGTCGAGATGCTTTAGTGCGTCCAGAGGAGGGCAATGAGGCGGGTGAGGGGCTTGGAACACAAACCCTGTGAGGAACAGCTGAGGGAGCTGGGAGTGTTTAGTCTGGAGAAAAGGAGACTCAGGGGAGACCTCATCACTCTACAACTACCTGAAAGGGTCAGTCTTTTCTTCCAGGTAACCAGTGACATGAGGACAGAGCCTTAAGCTGCACCAGGGGAAGTTTAGGTTGGATATCAGGAAAAAATTCTTCCCTGAAAGAGTGATTTGGCACTGGAATTGTCTGCCCAGGGAGGTAGTGCAGTCACCATCCCTGGAGGGTTTAACAAAGCCTGGATGTGGCACTCGGTGTCATGGTTTAGTTGTTGAGGGGGTGTTAGGTCATAGATTGGACTTGATGATCTCAAAGGGCTTTTTCAGCCTGGTTCATTCTGTGATTTTGAAAGTTATTTGAGTGGGAACTGAGGGAACTGGTCCTCAAATGTGGGAGCAGCTGCTCTGGGCAAGAGGGAGATGAGGGGTTCCCCCTGCACAGTCATTAATTATTTATGTTCCAGTGCTTGTTATTAACTCTCGCTCCTGACTTGGGTTTCTCTTTAATCCAGATCAAATACCCAAGTTCAAAACCAGCTCTGAGGGAATTTATTTAGACTTATAAAAAATGTGAAGCTACACAACAATTTTTTAGCAGTAACTTCTTGCTTTTCCCTTCTGTCTTTTCCTGCTGTTCCTTGACCAGAATTTGTGGTCCCTCTTATACCTCTGGGTTCAAGACTTGACCCTAGGGCCCTGTCATTGCTCTGTCCCTAAAGGCCACCCTGAAGCCACTCAAACTCATCTAGTAGAGAACACATTCCTTGTTTTCCTTGGTTCTGTGTGCAGTCCTTTATAGGACAAAAAGAGGCATGAAATTCATGTTCTGTCAAAAAGATAATGATGAACATCCTGTTTTTCCAGCTCTGAACCAGAGCTCCAAGACTGAGGGCAATGAATAACATGAATAAAATAAATAAATAAATAAGATATTATCTGAGCCACTGCTCTTCTGTGGCAGCAGGGACTGCAGCCAAAGTTTCACCTCAGTTGAGTGCAGAGGCCAAAATCCTCAAGGATTTGGGGAGAGAGGCTGCAGGATTTAGGCCTCAGATATTTTAAATCTCTCAGTTGCTAATTAAACAGAATTCTGGAGCACAGATGTGGTGGGTGTGGGTGGCTGTGAGGGATTAAATCCTTTTATGTCCTTTGTGGTCCCTTTTCTTTTCCATCTTGGGGTTTTTGTGTGTGCTGGTTTTTGATAACAGTTTGGTTCTAAGCTTGAACCAAATTATCTTATATTAATTACATCAGCCACCTCTAAAAACCAAACAAGCCAAGGCAAAAAAAACAAAACCAAAACACCCCAAACCTACTGGAGAATTTGGAGATGTCTCAGAGAGAGAAACAGAGCCACTTTTGTCCAACTTTCCCTCAACCCTTCCAATCCTTGGTGACCCCAAGAACCTGCACAGGCATCCTGTCCCTCGGAGCTCTGGGGTTAAAACAGACAATTCACCCCATAATGGCCCCCCAAAAATATATTTTGTTATAAATGTACCATTTGTTGTAGGTGCAATTGATGCAGTTATTATTTTATGTTATAGTTTATCAGCATTTCAGGACTCTCAGTTGGTGGACACCATAGAAGTCCAGGTCTTTGTGAGCAGGATGGTGGAGTGGAATTCCAAAAGGGAAGAGGTAGAAGGTGTTGGGAAGATCGTTTTGTGCCAGTGCAGGCTCTGGATTTAGTTCCTTCTCCCAGCCTGGGGGAGGAGAGCTGTTAAAAGAACATGAATTGTAAATTCCTGCCGAGAACACTTAGAATTCCTTTTCTCTTTAAGAAACAGGAAAAACCCAAAAAGGCCTCTCTATAAATCTGAGCTAATGGAGAAGCTGCATTCCAGGAGCTGCAGATGTGCAGTTCCAGCCTGGGGATGGCATTGAGAACACCATCATCATCATTCCTGCCAGAGTTTTCCCTACTCACAGTTCTGTTCTAGCAGTGATGGGGAAAAGAAACCCTCAGACAGGTTTGGGAGAAATCTGTTTAGTACCATCCTCCAGCTCCACGGGCTGAATTTTCCATATGTTCTGACTCAGGCAACGCTCTGGAAATGGGAAGAGGCTGTGAGAGAGGATTTATCACAGTTAATTGGGAATATCCAAGCTCACACAACACTGGAAATTTTGGGATTTTGTTCCTGAATCTTCTTTAGGTCGAATATAATTTGGTTTTTTACACCTAACTGACTCTTTTTTGTCACTGAGTATTCAGGAGGAGGCATTGCTGCTCTAAAAGTGATTTATTTAATGCCATTTAAGGGATAGCAAAGGAATTATTTTTTTCCATGGGGTCTTGAGGTCCTTTTGAAGCCTGAAGTGAATTAAATCAGCTCTCAGAAATACCTTTCCCTCTTCACCCCCAGAGAAACCCATCTGAGCAGCAGCAGAGCAGGTTTCTATTCTGGCTTTTGCCTCCCAGGAAAAAAAAGATCTGATGTTCAGCTGTGCTCCCTGGAAAGATCTGCAGAACGGGTGTCCCGTGGTGCCAGTGTTCTGCAGGATCAAAGGAATTTTCCACATGGATCAAAGCACGAGGAAGTCTTGACCGCACGGTGCAGATTTCGACTTTCAGCCTTCCTTAATTAATGATGGAGATAAAAGATGGGATGGGAGATCCAGTTAAGCAAGAGGAAGTAATTAGTCAAAGAAATCAGGGAGTGCCTTGTGTGGAAAGGGACCGACAGGGATCATCAATGTCAATTCCTGGCTCCAATTAAACCAAAGGCACCAGGAAAAAAGGTGTGGCCACAACTGGAATTCTGGTTTAGGGAGGAGCCTTCTCTTTCTAGAGCGGTTGAAAAAGTAGTTAGGAAAATTTGGAATTCTGATGGCATTCAGAATGAGATGTGGTGATTCAGGGAATGTCTTCCAGGGGGAGAGGAAAAATATGTGTATTTTGGGACTGATAATGTCCTGTGGCTGTCTAACCCTCTTCAAAAGGGCTAAAAATGTTCAAATTTGCTGAAAAATTTGCTGAGCTTCCTGAGCTGGCAGCTTGCAGTGCTGATGTTATCCCCAAGATGTCCACATTTCTGGAGTCAGGGCAACATCACAGGTCATGGAATTATCACCAGATGCCAGGTTTGGGTTGGGAAGGAAGGACCTTAAAGTCCATCCAGTGCCACCCCTGCCATGGGCAGGGACACCTCCCACTACCCCAGGGTGCTCCAACATGGCCTTGGGCATTTCCAGGGATCCAGGGACAGGCACAGCTGCTCACCACCCTGCCCAGGAGGAATTCCTTCCCAATATCCCATCTATCCCTGCCCTCTGGCAGTGGGAAGCCATTCCCTGTGTCCTGTCCCTCCATCCCTTGTCCCCAGTCCCTCTCCAGCTCTCCTGGAGCCCCTTTTGGGACTGGAAGGGGCTCTCAGGCCTCCCCAGATCCTCCTTTTCTCCAGAAGAAGAGAACATCTGCACGACCCAACCTTTGGAAACCCCAGGGCTGGGCACAGAACACACAGCCCTGGGCTTCTGGACTGATGGAAAACCTGAACACATCCCAGGATTCCTCCACAGTCCTGTTTGGAGCTGGGAAATCAGGACAGGGAGTACAGAAGGCAAAGCTGCCATTTCCTGTAGTCCTTTGAGCGCGACATATGCAATGCCTCGTGAAGGAAAAGTGATCCCAACTGTTGTGTTTAATTTGTTCTGTTTCATAACTGCTCGTGGTTCCAGTAAAACCCATTTGCCAGCAGAGCTGAGCAGAGGGAGCAGGGAGAAGGAGAGGAGGCAAAAGTGGCTCCATGGCGCTGGAATTTGCATAATCAGGCAAAGCAGAATAAAATGCTTTGCAGAGATGGCTCATTTGCATAACGCCAGCCCAGAGAGGTGGTACTGGGGAGGGATGGGGAGGAACCTCGAGCTGAGGGGTTCCCACTGCCCCTAAATCTGTTGGGATCCTGTTCCTAGCAGGAACCATCAGCCAGGAGGTGAAACTGGAAGTGAAGTGTCGTAAAGATGTGTTTGTTTTTACCATTTGTGTGCCCACATGAGGAGGGAGGGAAGAACAGCTCTGAAGGAGAATAACTCTCAAATAATAAAAGTATTTGAGAATTTTGCATGTCTTACTGATGAGAAGCCCTGTCACTGAACAGATATGTGGGAGAGGCTCCCATTTATGGTTTTTTAAGGAAAGGGGCATTTTTCCAGCTGGTTGATGACTTGCCCACACCCAGTGATGGCTCAAGACAGGTCCCTTGGCTGAAGGTGACCAAGTGTGGCCCAGGTACATTTGCTCCAGTCTCCCCCACCAAACTGGTTCCAGAACCAGAACCAGGGGCTGCAAAGCTCAGGAATTTTAGGCGGAAGAGAAATTGGATGGCACACAGAGTGGTGCATCTCTGTAATGCTGATTCTTAGGAAAAAAGCAAACCTCCACTGAGCTGCATTTTCAGCAGGCCTTGCTCATCCAGAAATCAAAACAGAGAACCAAAAAATCCCATTTTTAATTTGCATTTAATAATACAATATTTTTTCACTTGCAAGAATGTTTATTTATTAAAAAAAAAAAAAAAAGAGCTCAGCATTTGCAGCCTAAAGAGCTTACATCTCATGAAATTTTGACTATTTTCAATGTTGGAACAGACAATAATTATGAAAAATAAAATCCCGTGAAATAAAAACCCACAGTGCTGCAGAGAATTCAACTCGGAATCAATAATTTAAGCTCAGTTTTGTATCTCGCCTGGTTTCTTCCTGGTATCCACATGTTCCTTGGAATACTCATTTTGTGAAATGAGGAGTTGGATTTGTTCCCTGGTTATTTTGTTTGGGGTTATTAAAGACAACATTTAAAAATCAGGGTGTTATTTTGGTACCTTCTAATGACTGATTCTAAAGATGTTGAGGGGAAATACCTGCCAAATCATCTGAAAATCCCAATTCACCTGACCATCCCAAATCATCTAAACATCCAGTTCATGAGAACATCCCTTGGGGAATGATGGCATTCAATCAATTAACTAGGAATTAACAGGTGAATTTTGTTCTTCCCAAGGTTGTGAGAGCAACAGGGTCAAACAAACAGGAACAAAAAAAAAAACTCAGCCTTTTTTTATTCTCTTCTCTGCTCCTGTGCCTTTTTTGAAAAAAAAAAAAAAAAATCCCATTAAACAAACTCTGAAGATTTTGAAGAGATCTGAGGTGGTTCCAAATGTTTTGATTAAAGCTCTCTGTGCAGCCAGAGCCTGGGTGTTTCTTTCCTGCTCCAATGGCTCATTCCCAGCCTGTCCCATGGCAGACAGGCATCCCATCCATGCCCAGCATGTGACCGTAATCAGGTCAGACACAAAGCCCAGACAGAGCACAGCTGGTTTGCAAATTAATCACAGCTGAGCAGAGCCTGTCTTGTGACAAAGGCAGCGTCCTGCAGCTGATGATAGCAGGGATTTCAATAGCTGGGATCTGCACTGCTCCTTCCAGGGCCCTGGTGTGGGATCAGAGAGTCACAAAATCCTGGAATGGGTTGGGTGTGAAGGGATTTTAAATCCCATCCAGTGCCAGCCCTGCCATGGGTAGGGACACCTTCCACAGGTTTCTCCAAGCCCTGTCCAGCCTGGCCTGGGACACTGCCAGGGATCCAGGGGCAGCCACAGCTTCTCTGGGAATGCCATCCCAGCCTTCCCCACCTTTGCAGGGAGGAATTTCTGCTAATGTTCCATCTAACCCTGCCCTGCTTCACTGGAAAGACATTCCCCCTTCAAATGTAACCTGCCATGGGTTACACCTGAAAATAGCCCAGCTGCTTTCTAAATGCCTCTGATATTTGGTGGAAGTTAGTCTCTGAATCCACAAAAATATTTGATTTTTCTCTTAAAAACATAGAAGTAATTGTTAATGTCATGTTCCTTTTCCGTGATGTTTGTTCACTGTGCAAATCTAGAAATTAATGATCATTTCACCAGGAAGAACCCTTAGATCTGATAAGAAAACCACACTTCAGAGAGCTCCATCCACTCCACTGCACATTGGCAACAAGTGTTGGAGCCAGCATCTCCCAGACTGGAGATGCTGCTTGATAAAAGCCTGGTGCTTCATTTTACACAAGTTCTCCATTAATTTCCTGCAGGGAGAATTTGGGGTTGCATTCTTCACAAACTGCAGTAACCTCAGAAGAACATCATGTTCCAGATGAATGTTTTAAGTTACAAAGAGCCTGGCACTGGGAAGGAATGGGAAGAGAAGAGGGACCCTGAAATCCTCTCTGTCTGGAGATTTGGGGTGTGGGATTTGGAAAGATGTAGGAGAATAGGAATGGGTCTGCAGGTAGCCTTGGTCTTGATGAGTTACAGCTGTGTCCTTGAAGGCAGGTAAACAATTTTGAGGGAGAAGAAGCTTGGAATGCGGATGTGTGTTGACATTTACAACAAGAAAGAGAGAAATTTATGACCAATTACAAAAGGGTAGAAGGTGCGTGCACACAGTTTGTTAGCCAATGATAATGCAAAAAGAAGCATGTGTTATGTGCATGATATAGAGAAAAGTGTAAAAAGTTGTACTGTGGGACAATAAACTGCTGATGCTTGCCACCATCTTCAGCGTCAGTCTTTTGTCCACCGTCAGAAACACAGCCAGGCTGAACTGCAGGTGAGAGTGTGGGGTGGGCAGTCCATGGAAAATCATGGAATTACAGGATGGTTTGGGTTGAGCGATGTAAAAATCACTTAATTCCACCTCCATCCATGGGCAGGGACACCTCTCACTATCCCAGGTTTCTCCAAACCCTGCCCAATCTGTCCTTGGACATTTCCAGGGATCCTGGGTCAGCCACAGCTGCTCTGGACACCCTGTGCCAGCTGCCCAGAAGTGAGTGAATACAATGGTGATTAATCCCAAAATTCAGAGTTTATGTGTTTAAATACAGTCCATAAAATCCCCACTGCCATTTAAATCAACAGAACTCCCAAATGTGAAGTTGCCTCTATTTGGTTTCATATTTTGAGGGTTTGAGCGGTCTCCCTCCACATTCTCAGGATTTTCTTTGTGTCAGTAAGGGACCCAGAGCATTTGATGAGATGGAAGGAGGGTTTGGTGAGCTTTGAAGCTGCATTAACCTTTTGCATCTCTCCCACCTGTGAAAAGCAGCTGAAATAGGAGCACAGATTCTTTGCAATTGGAGAAAAAAATCCCACCCAGGCTACAATTTCCTCTGACAGTGACTTTGCCACCCTGATTTTTGAATTAAATTGGGGAAGCAGAAATGAGATGAGTTTCAATCCAGAGCAGGTGTAAAGATGATTTCTGTTATTCCCATAATGAATTTAAAAGCTCTGTTATGAACACTGTTTCCACAGGTGTTGCATCCAAAAGCTTGGACTTACCAACCTCCAGCTAATTAAACCCATTTAATACAATTTACTTTTTTTACATGAATAGCAAAGAGAATTGAAATAAAAGATGGGGTTGATGTCAGTGGGAGAGGATCAGTTCCAGAAGGGGTCAGAGATCCCACATGGGAATTCCATCTGTTGACTTCAGGAATCAAACAGACCATTTTTATTGGGATTTCTTTATTTATTCACTGGTCAATTGGATCAGATGTATAAATTCCAGGACACAGCCAGAAATTGTCCGTGGCAAACACAGAATTGCTCTGGAAAAAAGGCAGGAAACCCAAAAAAAAAGCCCAGTTATGGCCCAGCTGTGCAGATTTAGCTGAAATTAAGTCACTTCTGGGCTCAATTGCAGGGGAAAATCAAAGAAAAATCTAGTGTTCCCTTCCTATTAGAGAAATAATGAAACGCAGGTATGAAAATGCAATTTATAGAGTCACTCACTTCAAAAAGCTCTGAGGCAGATGTTGTCTGATTTGTGTTTATGCAACTACAGCAAGGAATGCTTTTGTCCAAATTGAAAATTTGCTGTTGGCTCCTTGTATGAATTTGGCATAATCCAAGTGCTGGGGTATAAAATGATCCAGGGAAAAACATTGTTCCCAAGGCAATGTCTGGGTTAGGATTGTTCAATGTCAGAATTTTTTTAAGGGTGAATAAGTTACATTTGAAAAGAGAATATTCTCTCAGAGCTTTAGTTTTGATCCCTTCTCAGATGCTCCTGGTGAGCCCCTGATCTGATTGTATTGAATTTTTGGAAAATAAAATCACAGAGTGGGAGCAGTTCCCTGATCCCAAACTCCAGTGCCACACCCGGATAAGGGGGCAGGGGGATGGGAAGAGGGTCCAGGAGCTTGTACAGCTCTGCTGTGATATTGCCTCACAAGTGGCTGCTGAAAAATTCATGGAATTCATAGCCCAGCACACCCTCAGATTTCCCTTGATTTTTCCTGAAATTTTCTCTTGATTTTCCCCTCATTTTCCTTTTTGCTGTGGTTTTCCTGCACACCCTTGGAACAGATTCCAGCTGCAGGATGTCTGGCTCTGAGGACACTCTCAACACCCTCAGCAGGTTCATTCCAGGTGGGAAAGTTTGGAATTAGTGGCTGTTCCAGCCAAGCACACCAGGCTGCAAAAGCTCCCCAGGAGTTTCCTTGTAGGATTTCTGCCCTCACCTGCTCCTGACCCTGCACACAAATATCCACAGAGCCTTCAATCTGATTTTTAAATCTTATTTTAGCTTTGAAATTCCAGCTAGAGTGATGTAGCCCTTGGCAAAACAACAATTTGAAGGAGATCCCATAGAAGCATCTCAGAGTTTGAAGGGGTATAGAGGGAAGCAAAACCAAATGCATTTTAAATTTGCCTCTGGAAGTGGAAGGGGATTGAGGTTTCACAAGGAGCTGTGTCCTGGAATTCACTAACATGGGTATCCAGAGGGAAAATGCACAGGGAAGTTTCTGGCCTGGATGCATTTATAGGACAGGAGGCAGTGGAGCAAATACTTGCATTTAGCTAATATTTTTATATATAAAATATAGCAATATATATATATATATATAAAAATACATATGAAATTATATTTATATCACATAGATATGAAATTATGTATTTTACAGCATATATCCTATGTATTACATTACATATTCTATGTTTAAAATGCAAAACTGCAGGTGCAGGATTGCTGTGGGAGCTGTTTGAAGTTCAGTTATAGATAAACCATTCCTTCCTGTGGAGAAATGGAAGTTGCTAAATTGGAAATTCCTTCCAGGACGGCTTCCCTGGCATTCCACAGGTGTCTGAGTGAGCTGAGGGTGAAAAGGACTCCAAACCCTGCGGGACTTTGTGCCACTCGTGGTGTGGCACAGGAACAGCCTGAGCTGCCAGGGAATTATTGCTGATTCCTCAGAGGCACCAAAAGAAGCTGAGGAGATAATTCCCTTTGAATGATCAGGGAATGGGATTGTAGGAATCTGTTTGACTTCTTCAAAACCCTTCATCAAAGAGGATTTTTTTTTTTTTCTTTCCCTCGTTAAGTTATTTAAATAAATTACCTGGAGCTTTTTAAGCAAGACCTGAAGTTGTGTCTGGCTTCAGACAGAGGCAGTGCCTGGAAGCAAATAATCTTATTATTGAAGTTAATTCTTTCCACCCCATTGCCCCAGTTTGTTCCCAGTTCTACCAGTGCTAGAGCCATTTGTCCCTTCAAGGAGAGCTGGGAATGATCCCTTTTCAATCCCCTGGAACACAGGGACAGCAGGAGGGGGAATGTCTGTGGGTAACACCAACTGTGGCATCCCCCCAATCAGTCAAAAAAAAAAAAAAAAAAAAAAAAAAAAAAAAAAAAAAAAAAAAGGGAGGTTTCTGTGTGACTGGAGCTCAGGTGTGGATTTGGAATGAGGGAATTTGCTCATTTCCAGTCCAGCACACAAAGCCATTCCTACTCAGCAATAAATTAAATATGAGGCTTTGCTGTACCTTCGTCTGTCACCGAGGCTCAGCACACGGGAACAGCTCCCACTCCTGGCCTGTGGAATATTTAACAAATTCCATATGGTAATTGTGTTCAATCATTTATACAACAACACAGAGGAGGTATGAAGTCCAGACAGCTCCATAAAGGTTTTGTATGCTCTGATTTGCTTTAAAAATCAGAATGTGTCAGGTCTTACGTGAACTGAACATCAGCTCCTGTGCTTACAGGAAAACTCGGGATGCTCTGGATTAAGAACAACTCCCTGCTTGTCAAGGAAGGCAGGAAAAGCATCCCAGAGAACTCAAATTTCACTTCAAAGCCCAAAGAATAATGGAACCTTTCGAGGAGCTGACAGGAAACATTTAAGACAAAAGCTTTTCCATGGTTTTTTTTCCAGCTTATGTAACATAAAGTCATTCTTTGAAACTCATGACTCTGAAATGGCTTCGAGATCCAGAGCACCAAGGGGTAAAAGGAATGTATTTTCAAAGGAGAGGTGTGTGATTAATGGGGATATTCGGGGTTATTATTCAAAGAGATTTTCGGTGGGGATGCAAAATCGTAAGTTCAAGGACATAAACTGAGTGACCAAGGCTGAAGTCTGGGAGGTCAGGATGTCTCACAAAAGATTAATAACCAGTAAATATTAACCCACACCTGTTTCTAATCCATTTCAGGTGTGTTTTGTGCTGGGTGTGGTTTCTCAGCTGTAGTTTGCAGAACCACAACCCTGGGTTAAGTTTCAGTTCCATTTTCTCCCTGCTTCCTTCTCTGCACTCCTTTTACCATTCTTGTTAACAATGTGGAGATAAAACACAAAGTGTTTTAAATCAACACAGCATTGAACAACTGAGTTAAAAGGGAATTATTTGAGGGTTAATGAAGTTTAACCCTGGTGATGAATTACTCACCTGAATCAAGCTCACCTGGCAGGTTCGGCACACCCAGGACCTACAAAAATAATAACAATGATCATTCCCATCCACTGCCTCTTTTGAAATATTTTAACACCACTTTGATACCTTTAACACAAGGATTGAAAATATTAATAGTAAATAACTACTATAAAGGAAATAAGTGACCATGGACAGACTGGGGGGAGCTCCCAAAACCTTATGTCCCAAAATGCAACTTTTTTCAATCTTTTTGATTCTGAGCTTGCCTTGCTCTCCCTGCCCTTGTGCAGCCTCCCAGAGTAGAGTTTCTCTGGGGATATCTGGAGCAAGGAGGAATCACTGAGCTTGATTAATCCTCCCTGTGAGCTAGGAAAGGAGGGGTTTTTCAGGTATAAACAGCAGTGCAAACTCTGAGGGGCAGTGACTATAAATGGAATTTTATACTGCTCCCAGGTGAAGACAAAAGCGGAGTAGAAGGCTCCTGGAAATGTAGGATGTCACCACGAGCCCTTTCAAAATTCACCTTTACCAGGACACAGGTTCTGCTCAGTTCTACTTCTCCCACAACGTTTTTAACTGCTTTCTCATGATCTAGTGACTCCCAGCCAAACTGGTCCCCTCTCAGTTTTTGCACAGTGCTGACTTTGCTCCTGGAGGAGAAATCCTGAAATCCCTCTCTACCCTCAGCAGCATTGAAATTTCCAGGGCCAAAACTGTGCCAAAGGGTTGATGGGCAACCCAGAGACTGGAAAAAAACTGCATTTGGCTTGGATTGGGCACAATCTTCCTCTTCTCTGCCAGTAAATCAAAGAGCTTTTGTCAATAATTGTGCAGCATTTTGGAATAGAAAAAAATAAAAAGGCATTTTTAAAATTTTAGTTGTTTATGACAATGCTGGGGTAAAGAAAAGGCTTAATTTGGGTTCCAGATACAAAATGGGAGAAGCAAACGCATTGTTTTCACTGTGGATTGCAGAACAAGAATGAGCAGCAATGTGATTTTGGATTATAGGAATGTCCAGCTGGGAATGTGGCTTCCCTCTGGTCTTTGTTCCCCTCCCTCACTCCTGCAGAGCCGCCAGCAGCCCACTTGGACAAGGGACAGCTTGGGAGGAAACACCCTCAAGTTGTGCCAGGGGAGGTTTAGATCAGATTTTAGGCAAAGGTTTGTCACAGAAAGGATTGTCCGGCGTTAGAAGTGGTGTAGTCTCCACCACTGGAATTGTTCAGAAACCATGTGGATGTGGTATTTGGAGACATGGTTTAGTGGTGACCGTGGTGGTGCTGGGGTAGCTGGATGTGATGATCTCTGAGGGATTTTCCAACTTCAGTTCCATGGTTTTGTGCTGGGATTACTGCTCCTCAGAGAGCCCTGCAGCAACTGGAGCTGGGATTTCATTGAGTGCCAGCCTGGCACCTCAAGTTTTATATTATTTCATTCCCAGTTCTGCTGTGAACCCATAAAACCCCCAGCACTACAATCCCCAGCTCCTCAGGGCTGCCAGAGCTCTGTCACACAGCTCACAACTGCTGTATCTGCACATATGCAGATTTAATGGAAATAATTATTACTAGTGGTGAGGCCCAGAGCACTTTGTAGGGAAGGGCTTAATAATTTTCTTTCCTTATGGAGAAGAGTCCAAACACACACAAGAAATGGCCCAAATTCGATTGCTGTCCACTTACAACCAGAAGCACTCCCAGAATTTTTAAAGAGTTGGCTTGAGCAAATTGCACTTAAGGAAATGACTGAATCTGTCTGGGACAAACCCTGACCAGCCAATTCATTATCCAGCAAAGTGCTTAATTTTATATTAAAATTATTATATTAAAATTGTGGGGTTTGGCTGTTCAGGTCAATTCTGCCCTTGGGATAAGGTGTGAAGAGAAAGCATGAAAACAACAATTAGTATAATAATAATGATAACATCAACAAAACAATAACACAATAATAATAACAGCAGGAATTTGGTTTGCTGTGTTTATATCGTGGCTGTGTTTGTCCCCTTGCACCTTTGTACAGCTGTAATGTTGCTGTAGTGTAGACCTTCCATTAGGGGTAGAATTGAGCCAGGCCACAAACATTTAACAACATGAAAAAGGTCCTGGTGTATTCTTCTGTATAGCTTAGCCAGCCTGACTCTGATTACAGCAAGCTCCTACTGTAGGGTCCAATTGCAGACTCTGACTGCTGGTTATTTCCTGCTGGACTATGTCTGCAAATATTAGTTTGCAGATTCTGAACACCAGCTTTCACCAGCTCAGCTGTGACTGCAGGTTCCAAAAGCAGGCTCCAGCTCCATCAGACCCAGACTGGCCTCACAGCAGAACTTTTACAGCAGTAACTCTCTTCCTTCTGTCTCTCTGGATCACTCCTTCTCCCTCAGGGCTCCTCTACCTCCAGGCCCTTTTCCTCAGGGTCCTTCTTGAGCAGCCAACCCACCCCTTTTATCACATTTATCTTTATTAGTCACAGCTGTGACCCAGTAAGAGCAAGGCTGTTCCTCTTCTTTGGTAATTAATACAACTGTGACTAATGAGGGGCGAGGTCACCTGGAAACCCTTCTTCCACACCTCATCAAAAATTCTTCAGGAGCATCAGCAGCAATGAGTCTGGTGTGGAAAGAGAAGGAGAATTGCCAACTTCATGCCAAAGAACTGGAGAAAATTGCTGAATTGAACTTTTTGTATTGGAAAATTTATTGTGGATTCTTGAAAAGTCAGGGAGGAGATACAAGCAGTCCACCACTGGTTGCAAAACTTTGAGTAGTGTTGGAGTTACCTCCCTTATTAATGATACCTGTGCTTGGGGATTCACACCTGCACTGCTCCAGAGTTCCTGAGCTCCTCTCTGGTGCTCAGAGTTCATTTTCTTAGTTCTGATCCCAGACCTTAAAGTCAAGATCCAAGAGCTCAAAGCCAGTACTCTCCTGGATTTTTTTGGGCAAGAGTTCACTCCAGGGGAAGCCACGCAGTTTATGTCACACTAAATGTCACTGCCAGAGGAGGAACCCACACATCCCCTAGAAATACAGATTTTTATCAATCATTCAACTGGGGATGAAAAGCCTGGAGTTCCTCCTGATGGGTGTGCCTTGAGTTCTTCAAAATTCTTCACAACTGGCATGCATGGAATGGAGTGGTGTAGAATGGAACCTTGGAATTCCAGAGTGATTTGGGTTGGAGAGACCTTAAATCCTATCCAGTCCCACCCCTGCCATGGGCAGGGACATCTCCCACTGGAGAACCTTCCAGTGCACCCAGACACCAGGGGTGTTGATTTTATTCATTAAATAAATGTTTGCAGGGCTCTGAGTCAGGACTCCTTGATGGATATGGGATAATACAATAATAATTTATGCTCACCGTGACACTGGCAACAAAAATAAAGTAAAACACCTGAACAAAGCCAGGTTTTGAACCCCAAAGGAATAACTGGTTTGGGCTCTCAGAAATAATATCCCAACATACTCTGAGGGCAAGCACTGAACTGCTCACTTATTATAGAGCGTTAGTCACTCCAGCACACCTCCAACCTCGCTTTTTGTTCTTTTCATTTCTTCTGCACAGGCTTATTTTTAGAGGGCTGTGCTCAGATTCATGCGCAGCAACACAGCCTAAAATACCAGCCTTTAAATTAATTCTATTTCCCCCCAGCCCCCCTTCTCCAGCAAAACAACTAAAATTACACTGCCTGGCAGATCCCAGACTCTACCTCTCCCTACTCTCTGCTTTTCATGGAGGAAAAATCTCTGCAGTCCATGTGCAGTGGCTCGGCCAAGCCAATTCCACCTAACAGTGTTGGAAAAGTCTCTGTGGCTCCCAAGTTTGGGAATAATTCCTCTGGATGAACAGCTGGAAACGTGAGGAGGATCTGAAGGGGTTTGGTCCTGGGGTTTAAGGCTGGCTGGATTTTATTCTGGAGCCCCAACATGGAATTCTGGGCATCTTTTCCATTATCCACTGGGTTCCGGAGATGTCTGGGTGTTCTCTGCTGGTGCAGTTCTTTGGAAACTTTCCTGAGTTCCCTGCAGTTGAAATCTGTGATTGAATGTGGTGTTAATCAGTTGCCAATCATGCTAATTATTGATAAATTCTAACCTGGGAAATGTCAGGATGAGCCACAGTACAAGACCAGTAGCATGCTGTTGGAAATGTGCACTGTTCTCTCTCCTAAATATTAATTCAGACCACAGCACTCTGAGTTCCCAACAGAAGATCTAATCTCTCAAGCTCTGGGCTGATATGGAGGCACAATCCTCTTTTTCCTGAATTTGTGTGCTTGAAACACTTCATGCTTCCAACCAGACAACAAAACAAAGAGTTTAACCCCAAATTTCTGCAAGAACCTGTCTAGAAGAGACTCTGTCCCGGAAATATTTTTCTGTGTCAGCTCACTCTGCACTTGAATATAAAATTATAAATTTTTTTCAGGCTGTGGCTGCAACACAAACCTGCCCCAGCACAGAGGCAGGGACACCAGGATCTGGGGTGTGGAAGAGCACCCAGAGAGTCACTAAAGGGATTATTTGGTATCCACCCTCTGAGATATCACTGACATTCCTGAAGTCTCTGTTTGGATGCAATAACAGGTTAAAACCATTTTCGTGCTCACTTCTAGACATTGTCCAAGGAATGTTATTGCCTGATCCAAGGAAATTCTTTGTTCCTCTCCCTGTTCTATGCAGGGTTATTTATCCTGGATCACATCCCACCATCCCATATTGCTTTTCTCCCTATCAGGTTCTGTAGCCCCCACTCTCCATCATTGCTTGTCTCAGCTTTAATGATCGATGATTTAATATCAATTAATCATTGATGATTTAATATCTTGCTTGGCTATCTGGCATTATCCTGGTGTTCCATCCTTCACTCCCTATTGATTTGATTGACCCTGAGCAGCATTTAAAGCAGGTGACAGTGTCAAGGCAAGTGACAGAAAGAGGACCTGCACTGAAAGGTTTGCTGGGTACTCAGAGCCATGTGAGAGTGCTGGGATGAGATCCCTGGGGCATTCCAAGCTCTGATCCTGTGAATAGATCTGATCAGATCCTCAAGCCAGGAAGAAGTCACCTCCTGATGTTCATTTCAAGAAGGAACCAGCACCTGCAGCTGCCCACAAGCCACCTTTTCCAAGCCAGTGCCTGCTGCACCTGGCCCATCTCCCTTGGATTCAGTGGCCAGGTGACAATCCTGATGAACTTCCCTCTGCCATTCCCTGCTCTGTGTCACAAGTTCCATCCCCACAATTAAATCCAGCACCAATGGCTTTCTGTGAACCCACTCTCAAGGAATTAATGCCTTTAAAAATTCACTAAAAAATTACCAAAGTTAATTCCTTCCCTTTCCCAGCCTGGTTCACTGCTGAGACCAAGGGTTCAAGGCAGAATTCCCCATTTGTGGGGCTAAGAGTGGATCCTACATGAATTATCTCTGTATTATCTCTATGTCTGAGATATCTCCAGTGAATTTTCTCTGTATCAGGATGTTTTTACATTTTCCTACAGAATAACTAGGGTATTATGTGGTGTCACTGTATGAATTTACTTGAAAGAAGTTGATTTATATCCTTTGTTTATCAATTTGTCCTCCCTTTCCAGCTCCATCATCATTTACCCAGGTACTGAGAGCGCAATCCAACACCTCTGAGCACAGGAGATGCTCTGGAGGGGCTGGGGGTTGCTTTAATTCCTTCCTGAGGTGTCTGGGTGCTTGGCACTGAGTGTGAACGTGGGACGCTGTGCCAGACTCTGGGATATTTTGCAATAATTAAGTAGGTCACTTTCAGAGAAGGCAAAGAGAATTTGAGAAGTTTTTTGGGTGTTGAAAGGATGTAAAGTGAAGGAGGTGGAACCAGCTATCCGTGCTCCTCTCTGGAACAACCCAGGCAGGATGCAGGCAGCTCCCGAGCTCCATCCCATCCCTGATTACCAGAACGCCGCTGGAATTTTCACCTGGTGTGGCCTCAGACAGAGCAGTGACCCCAAGCTGTCAGGGGAGTGAGTGCTGCTGGGCTGCTCTGGCATTCCTGCATCCTGCACCAGACGAGAAACTTTCTTCATTTTCACTCCCCCACAACATATCAAAACCCCCCTCCCCCGCTCCTTTCTCCCCCCCCCCTCCCCCCACGTCCTCCTTAAGCCAGCTCCCGTCTGCTCCCCGGGGGGTCTCCTGGTTCTCCAGGGAAGCCCAGGGGAACAGTTTCTTGTCAGCTCTGACAAAAGCATTTTTCTTTCCCTTGAATTAGGCTGATGTAGACCAGCACAGTGTTCTCCGAGGACACCATATTCCCTTCCCGCGGACTCCTTCCTCTGATGGAATTCAGGGACCCACAGTGTTCTGAGCACCATCCCTCCTCCTTGGGATGAATGGATGATGGAATTCAGGGACCCAGGGTGTCTGAGCCTCTGACATCATGTGGGTGATTATATTCCTTCTGAAGTGGGGATAATAATGATGATTTTGGCCATGAAGTGCTGTGACAGTGACAGTGATGGGCTGTACTTGTGCCTTGGAGCTGGGAGAGAATTCCCACCCCTCTCATCAGGGCAGGCACAGACAGGCAGTTGAACTTTAGAAGGAGACATTTCACCACCCCACGGCTCAGCTGGTGGCAGGTGCAGGTGGTTGGATGTGCCAGGGACTGGAATGGGACAGCTCTGAGGACACGTCGAGACAGGATCATGGTGCAGAGGGAAAAGAGCCCGCAATTAAAGAGGATTCTCCAATTAAAAACCCAGCCTGGGATGTGAAACCCTGCTCATGCTCCCCAGGAATATCAAATGCCATTGGGCTCCAGCATGTGTTCCTTTTTTTAAAAAAAAGAAAATTCTTCCCTTGCTTTTTTTCCCCTCTCCCAAAGCCTGCTGCCTGGTAACGGCAGTATTTTTGGGACTGATTCTTTTGCTAATTGCTCACCAGAAATAGCACCTAAGTTTGGCAGCACTTTCAGGAGAAGAATGAAGTCTTTTCAGGGTGGGGGAGAAAACTCAAATATGCATAAAACTTGCACAAAAACCTGGTTTATTCGTCTTGCTGAAAATTCCCTGCTCAGACAGGGAATGTGCAGGGTGAATGTGATGCTGACGAGTGGGAAAGGACCCAGAAAAGCTGGGATGTTTTAAGGAGGTTAAAGTTCCAGAAATCCTCTTTTCAGCCTTAAAAAGGAATTGGAGCTGGAGCCAGAGGCTCTGCAGGAGCTCGTGGTGGATGTGTGTCACCTGGGAAGCTCCCAGGGATGTTTGTGCTCCTGTTGGGAACACGAGACTGGGATGTTGATGGATAGAGACTGAAAAGAGGGAGCAAAAAGCAATGGGAGATTTGGAATGTCTGCCCTTCTTAAAAGGTGCTGTGCAGGGACGAATGGGCCTGAAGAGAGCCTGACCTGGGCAGTGGGGCTTGTTTCATCCAGTGGCTACAACGGGGGACTCAGGGCAAGGGAAAGGAGGGAATTCTGTGCTTTCTGGACCTGCTGCAGGTCTCCCAGCTCCTGCTGGAATTGTGGATGTTCCTCACTTCTGCATCCTGGCTGACAGTGTGTCCCAGTTTGAGAGGAGACGCTGGGAGCTGCAGAGCTCCTATAAGAGCTCCTATAATTCCTTTTTTGTGGAAGGAGTTCCTCCCTGTGAGGGTGGGGAAGGGCTGGGATGGAATTCCCAGAGCAGCTGTAGTTGCCCCTGTGTCCTTGGAAGTTCCAAGACCAGTTGGAGCAGCCTGGGACAGTGGGAGGTGTCCCTACTCAAGGCAGGGGTGGCACTGGATGGGCTTTAAGATCCCTCCAAATCCAAACCATTCCAGGATCCCATAATTCTATAAATTATTAACCTGCACCTGTTTCTTTCTGGGTTTGTGTGAAAAACAAAAGCAATGATTATTCAGGGACCAAATCCCAGAGGTTTTCCTGGTGCTGGGGAACAGCTTTTCCTGCTTTTTCCTCACTGACTCCCGCAGTTAAATGAGCTGCATCATTAAAATGTTGATGCTTTCACTCCTCCCTGATCACCACCAGTCCTTCCAGGCCATGGGAAGTGACAGCAGTGCTGGAACCCCTGGAATACTGGAGGTGGACACAGCAGCACCTGTTGTTGGGAAGCTCCTGGAAACAGATGGGATTAAACCTCCAGGCTTTTGTGTGAGCCCATCACTCAGTAGGGGATGCTATAATTATTTTGTACTGGAGGCTGATATAAAATATCACCATTTTTATTTTTTCTGACTCACATATTTTTTATGGCAACTGCAGAAAAAAGAAAGCCAATAATGCCCAGAGAGGGGAAGCTGGAAATGAACCAGCTCAAAGCTGGAGCAGCTGAAAATGAACATTTAAAGTAAAAATCAGGAAGAAAAGAAACAACTGGAGCTCTTTTTGTGTCGTGTTGTGCCTGAGAACAAATCAAAAGACCACAGAACTTGTCCAAGGGTCCCCTAATTAATGTGGCATCAAGTGGAACAATTCAGTCCTGAAGACCTTTCTCCTGTTAATTTTTTTTTTTCCTTAAAGTATTTTTTTCATCTCCGGATGGTTTCTCCCAAGGAAACTGGGATTATCCTGAGTGCCTCTCTTAGCATGGCACGTTCCTGTTGGCAGCTGTTTGGATGGTGCTAATCCATCTCAGCAGCAGCTTTATTATTTCAGGCTGCTTTGAGGGTTAAATTTCCTCATTCATCTGCTTTTGTTGTTATTCCTTGGACAAATAAAACCTCCAGAGAACAAGAACTCTTGGAATTATATCCTAGACATAACTGGAGAGTCCCTGTTTGGGAGGATTTGGAATTGCAGCCAGTCAGGAAACTCAAACTATGAGAAAAGCAGGAGAGGTTTTTCATAGATTTACCCTTTTCCCTTACCCTACACTGACATTCCTAATCTGAAAGAAAAAAAAAAGAAAGAAAAAAAAAAAAAAAAAAAAAAAAAAAAAAAAAAAAAAAAAAAAAAAGAGAGAGAAAGGATTTTAAAGTGAAGGAAAAAACCCCATAAAACAACCAAATCATGATATATTTTCCTGGAGCATCTTCCAGCTCAGAATTGTAAGAAAAACCTGTACTGGGAGAGGGACATATATATTTGTATATTGAAGCAGTGACAGGCAAATGAGTTTAGGATTTTTAATTAAAAACTGTAAATTTCTATATTATTTGACTTTTTTTGAATCTGAGGAGGTAAAACCCCTAATAAGACAACCAAACAAATAAAAAATAGTGAGGGGGTGGCTCCTGAACTTGCATAAAGTGATGATTGTCAGTTTATCTTCCGTGCACATTGTCTGTGCAGAGCTGAGTGGGCTTATTCTGATTTACAGTTTCTGTGCAGATTGGCCTTTGAAATTTCCATGGCTTTCCAGCAGATCCAGGATTCCTCCTAGCATCTGCTTTTGGGTACTCTCATTTTATAAGGAGTTTTTCACAAATATGACTGGGATGAGAAAAATAGAAAATGGAAAATCCCGTTCTGTCCCTGTGGTTTGGAAAGGGCCATCAGGTGGGGATGGTGTTAATTTGAGAGAGTCTCTAATTAAGAGGGGTTGGAATTAGGTTATGTCCTTGGAATAATTGGGATGAGCTTGACTCTGAAGTCTGATTTTTTCTTGAAAGATTGATTATAATGACAAGCTGGGTGATAAATCCTGCAATGAATCCATGAGTCCCAAAGGGCAGCTACTGGTTGTGCCACAGTTCTGAGCAACTCTGATGCCTTTTTGGGACTACCTTAAACAGAGGCCAGACAAAATCAAGAGAATAAAAAGCAGTGATATTTATTGAAGGGCCTTTAGGTACATTTTGAGCAGACAGGGGCTGCACCCAGGGACTACACCCAAAAATGGACAATGGGTCACGGGTTTTCACACTTCTGTAAGTTTGGTCCATTTGCATATTGGGAGCTAATGTCCCAATTACAGCTTCAGGTAATGAAGTCATTTACCCCAAGTTTGCTGCCCCCCAACTCATTTTTGTTTACATCTCTTGGTCCCTGAGACAGTGAGGTGTCCTTGATTGCCAGGCCTGGAGAGGAATTGTTGTGTCTGACCAAAATGAGAAAGCAGCAGCTCACACTGTGTATGGAGTTTAGAGTTACACACTGAAGAACAGCAGGATTGCAAATATATGGGAAATATAAAACCCTGAGGCATCACCTTGACTCAGTGTCAGTGCACTGACTGCCACACCCAAGGGATTCTGTGGAGCTGGGAGTCCCTGCAGAGAAGAGAAGGGAATTTCAGGAGGTGCAGGGACTGCTTGGATGCCTGAGTGCTCCGTGGTGTTGCCAATGCCTAAACATTCTGGGCACAGGGAATGTCTGGAAGTACTGGAGTGTCCAACAGCCTCGTCCAGAGCTCCTGCTGGTCAGAGCAGGTGTTTGGGATGTTTTCTGCCCACACCAAAGCAGAGATGAGCTGAACTGTGGCTCTCCCTCTGAGCCCTAGCTGTGCCGGGCAAAGAGCTGCCTGCAGATTGGGTTTAGTTAAAATTCCTGAGGTTCTGCCTTGCTGGGAAGCAGGGAATAAATGCTGCATGTTCTGCTCAGCTGCTGCTGAGGGCTGTGCAGAAGGGCTGTGATTGTTTATGGTAAATTTGTCCCTTTTAATGAGGACACACTCTTAATGAGGCAGTGTTTGGGAGAAGGACTCATCAAGCATTTCCCATTCCTGTCACAGCTCAGGAGGAGCTGGGATGGCTGAAGGGGCACAAAAGCTCCTGGGCCTCTTTTCCAGGACATCTTGGGAGCCTCCCTGACATGGAGCTGGGAGGGAAAATGGGAATTAATTCCACATTGCTGGGAGTATTTGGGTCTAGGAAATCAATACAGGGGAGGAATGCAGGGAGTCCGAGGTGCAGCTGGCACAAAGGATCCTCCTGGGCTTCACTTTGGGGCAGACTGACAAATTTGGGGGTATTTACCCCAATTGGTGATTTCAAAGTGGGAACAAACCCTTGAAAGGAGCCGTGTAGGCACTGGTTTTAACCCAGTTTCACATGGAGGACAAGTGCAGGGAACTGCAAGTGGCAGATTTGGGGTGCAAAGCAGCAACCTGAGCACCCACCCCCAGGATCCCTGTTCTTCCAAGGTTTGTGGTTGTGTTGGGAGCAGTGCAGACTGTGATGAATTCAGTTACCATGGAAATGGAGGCTACATGAGGAGGGTCCACTGGAGACAGAAAACATGGAAGAATTGGGTTGTTGTGGTGGAAAACACTGGGTTTGTACAGAGGCTCCAGGTGGATCTGGAATTGAACCAGTATGTTTTCCTTTCTTCTTATTATTATTCTGGTGGCACTCCAAAGAGGCACCAAACCACGAACCCACAGAGGTAGAAGCTGTAGAAACAGAGATCAAAGAGGTGGCCCTGACCCAAAAAACCCCAAAATGGACATATTTGTCTCTCTCTGCACAAATACTACACTCAAATTATCCCATCTGCTTACTAAACCCATCCAACACGAGAACAAACATGGACAGAGGAGTGAACTAAGGATAAAATGGTGGGCAGAAGGTGAGGAAGAGGCAGAGTTTTACCCAAATAGAGAATAAGAGACTTGGAAAGAGGAGGAGCATTCAAATCCTCTGCTGTGGTTCATTAACACATAGCTGTGACAATTGAAGGTGCCCCTCTGAGTAAGGAGTAAGGAAAAGGGTAAATCTGTGAAAAACCTCTCCTGCTTTTCTCATAGTTTGAGTTTCCTGACTGGCTGAAATTCCAAATCCTCCCAAACAGGGACTCTCCAGTTGTGTCCAGGATATAATTCCAAGAGTTCTTGTTCTCTGGAGGTTTTATTTGTCCAAGAAATAACAACAAAAGCAGATGAATGAGGAAATTTAACCCTCAAAGCAGCCTGGTTGGGCAGCTGCATCAAATCCCACCAGAATTCCCAGCAAAGGATAGAAATTGCTCTGGACTGGTGTTTTCTGCACGTGCAGCTGATTGTTGGAATGCCCTGTGACGGCACTGAGAATTCCCTGGGTTTGGATTGTTGGAATGCTGGGTCATGGCACTGGGAATTCCCAGGTTTTGCCAATCCCTTCTCCATTCATTTGGGTTGGGAGCCGTATGGACAGGAGAAGCATCCCAGAAAAAAGTGCCCTTTCCCACCCTAAATTCCTTAATTTTATTAAAAACAACCCAAACACTCTCCAGATCTTTGCCTGTTGACATGAGATGAAGGTTGAAATCACAAACTCCCCCTGAAAAAGGGAAAAAAGCTTGGAATATTTCCCAAGCTGAGCATTTTCTGCACATCCTGCAGCACTCAGTGCTTCAGAACAGCTTCACCATTTTCATAGCCTTTTGTTAATTTGCTCCTTTTAAAGTGCACATTCCAGGGTGGTTGTTCCTGTTAGGAAACACCTCAACAACTAATAATGAAAATACTTTTTCATCCTGAAAGTGTCTTAATGAAAGAAGCTGTGACTCAGTGCTGTGTTGGGTTCACTGGCAGTGCAGCAGAATGGGAACCTCCACAGGAAATGGGATTTTATCAAGTTATCTGCTTTGTATGGAGAGGGGAGATGAGGAAGCTCAGTTTAAAAGGGCTGATTTGAGATGGAACACGAGGAACTGTTTTCTGCTTCCCAGGTTCTGATTGTGTCACTCTCACGGAGGGGATGGGGCTTTGCTGGCTCCAGTGAAAGAACAGGGAGCACCTCCAGAGCAAAGGGGCTGCTGTGGAGCCCATGTCCCTTTGGATTTCCTATTTCTGTGTGCCCTGGAAGTAGAAACTGTCCTGGGACAGAAAAAAGTGGCACCAATTCAGAGCTGAGATTATTTTCCCTTATAGGAGGCCATGGAGAATTCCAGCTGGAAACCATTGAGTCAACACCTTGGGAGCAGAAGAGGTGGAATTTTACCAGAAATCTGCTTTCTTAACAAATGAGTGGATATTTAATTCACATTTTATGTTGTTTCTGCTGAGGTTTTGTGTTTGAACCAGTTGGATAAAGTGAACTGGGATGAGAATCCTGACGCAACATTTGGACTGAGGCTGGGATGGAATTCCCAGAGGAATTCCCAGAGGCTGCTCCTGGATCCCTGGAAGTGTCCAAGGCCAGGTTAGAGCACCCTGGGACAGTGGAATGTGTTCCTGCCATGACAGGGGTGGACTGGATGAGCTTTAAGGTCCCTTCCAACCCAAACCATTCCATCATTCCATGTCTGGTGGTCGTAAACTGCTTCCCAACATTTTTGTAGCCACCGTGGTGCCAGCAGCTTCCCAGAAACTCTGGGTTAGCAGGAGCTGTGTGGTGGGGACATCGGTGTGAGAGGAATGGGGGGGACTCCGAGCCCTGTCCCTCCCAATCAGGAATGAACTTCCAGCAGGAGGATCCACAGGATCCACATCTGCTTCTCCCTGGGAGTCTGAACCCCAGGAACAGCTCTCATTAAGGCAGGTCATTGCTTTAATAAGATCAGGAGTTTAATAAATGCAAAGACATGGATAATTCCAAGGAATGTCCCAGGACTGGGAGCTCAGCCTCAGGAAGAGCAGGCAAAGGTAGGATTGTGCATGAGGAAAATGGGATTGATTGTGACCTCACCATCCCAGCCACCTCCACAGGCCCTGAGTTCTGCCTGTGCATTAAAAACAAACATTCCTTGGGAATTTTGCCCTCTGCCAAATAATTTGCCACAAGAGCAGCCCCTGTCCCTGAGGTGGCTCATACAGAGCCCCGATGGCTTTTGCAGGGGGTTTGCAAAAGATCCTGGTAATTATTCCGATTATCCCTCTCCTCTGTGGCAGGTCACTGAGAGAAAGCTTCAATTTACTCTGCAGTGCTATCAAGTGTTGGAATCTTTGTGGCATTCCCGGACATCTGGGCTGCTGTAAATCTCCCAACAGCACAATTCTCCATCGGGAATTTCTGATTATTGCTCAACCCTCCCTAATGAGACACCAGCAAACAGCTCCAAGCAGGTACAACCCTCCAGGGAAGGTTAAGTGCAGGATCCTTGGGAAGATAAACAGAACAAAGCCACTTCCCCCAGAGATAATTTAATCTCCTTTGATTGCTGATTGATTGGATGGACACCCTAAAAATGTGGCACCTTCACAGCACCTCCCATCCCTCACTTTAATTTGCACTCTCCCAAATTTCAAACACGTTCTCAAGGTGACTCTATGGAATTTTTTTTTACCCTTTCCCTCTTCACACATGAGAAGCAGAGGAGTGATGGGAGGCCTGAAAAGCAGCAAGTGCTAAACAGATTGGGATTTCTTTTTTGAAGCCATAATAGGGAAATGTTATTAGTGGGAAAATGAAATGCTTGACGTTGGCACTTTCTGGCAGCACAGAGAAGCTTTGGGGGAGAAGATTCTTTGCAAGGTATTAATGTCACCTAATCAGCTTCTGCAAGGAGACAGGGATGGCATAAATCCTCCCAGGACCTTCCAGCTGGGGAGTGCAAAGTGCTTTTCACACAGAAAAGTTTCGGGAAGTCTTCCAAAAAGCAAAGATTTCTTAGGGGAATCCTGAGTTTTTAGGGAGCAGCTGAGGGAAATTGCTCCTCTTCAAGGCAGGATTAGGGTTATGTTGAATTTTAGGGCTGATCTGAGGGCCTGAGCGAGCCCAGTGGGTTTTGGGTGATGAAACTGAGTGAGGTGTGATGGGATTTTCATGGAAATGAATCCAGGGAATCCTGTCCTGGGGGTTAACCTGAAAAAGGGGAGGGAAATGGATGCTCCAGATACACGGACTGATGGAATGTGTCTGCCTGGGGAGGGTCACGGGTCACTGGGTCACACTGGGAATTCAGGAGAAGCTCCCATCCTTCTGGGAGGGAGCAGAGAAACTGCACAGGAGGCTTCTGGATGGACCTGCAGGAAGGATTTGGGCAGGAAAGTCAGGATTTGAGCAGGATTTGGGTGGAACAGCTGAGGTGGAACAGTTGCCCTAACCAAAATACAGAGATAATAGAGAAACAACGCTCATAAAAATGGTAAAAATATTAATTTGTTTTTAATTACTTTTTAACTAATGGTAAAAAGACTAATAGTTGATTATAATTAAAGCTACTTTAATACTAAATATAGGAATTTGGGGAGCAAAATGAAGCAAATTAAGGAAAATTAACAAAATTAATTTGGGGAGCTGTGTCTTGAGTGAGGATGGTCAATAAAATAAATGAACAGCCCTTGAACAGGATTTTAGTGCAAGTCAAGGCCATTTTAGGGCTTTTGCAGCACAAACCACAACAGAAAACCCCAATTTCCCAAGGCAACCCTGTGATCCTCTCACAGACAGGGGAGGTGTCCTTGGAAGGGCTGGAAAAGGAGGGAGGTTTTTGCATTTGTGGGACTTTAATATCCTCAGGCAACTTCTTTCTGCTCCTTCCTGGAATTACTGGAGCCCAGGGAGTCTGAGGAGTCTTCTGAGTGATGTTTTCATGGGAGACAGATCCTGTACAGGTGAGGGAACACGGGAAATCGCAGCCAGATGGGATTGGGATGGAATGCAAATATCTCCATAACATCAAGAATTGGAGTGTTTGAGCATCAGGGAGATGATGGGAAAATAATAACCCATTTTCCAGGGAAAGCAACTTGATTTGCTCTGATGCTGTGTCTGACTAGAGCAGGAATTGGAAAACCCAGCCTTGGAAAACTCAGTTCTATCTCCAGCCCATCAGTGCTGCTCAGCTCATTGCAATTCCCATTTTCCTGTTCAGAAATGGTGCTACAGCCCCCAGGTTCTTCTGTGTGGCACCTGAAGTGTAAAATTGTCATAATTTCTGTTCATCTTCAGAGTCACAGGTCAATGTCTGCCCCCTTCTCCCTGAAAATGCTCATGGAAAGATGCTAAAATTCTGCCTCTGACAAAATTCCTGCTGTAAATATCACCAGGTCTGAAGGATTTGCGTCTTCTTTGTAAAAGAGCAGGATAAATACAAATTTTGATATAGAAAATGGAACATTTTCTTCCCTGTCTCAGAAGGTATGATGTGTGCATTATGCTGCAGAGAGAGGAATTCCCATGGAATGCTGGCCCACAGAATTCCTGGGAAGCTGGATCACCAGGTGCTCCTGGTGGCTGAGAGACTCCCTTCCCTTCCCTTCCCTTCCCTTCCCTTCCCTTCCCTTCCCTTCCCTTCCCTTCCCTTCCCTTCCCTTCCCTTCCCTTCCCTTCCCTTCCCTTCCCTACCCTTCCCTTCCCTTCCCTTCCCTTCCCTTCCCTTCCCTTCCCTTCCCTTCCCTTCCCTTCCCCTCCTTTCCCTGAACTTCTCTTCCCTGAACTTCCCTGAATTTCCCTGAACTTCCCATCCCTTCCTCTCTGTTTCCTCTGATACTCTGCCATGAGTGGTTTGAACATTTGCAGCCACACAGAGCCACAAATTCTGCCATGAACAGGAGAAGCATTTGGGAGGATTTTACCTTCCTGCATGTCCTGAGAATTCCTTCCACAATTGTCCCATCAGAGACTCTTTAAGTTTAAAAAATTCCACATTTTCCCTCTTTTTTTTTGTTTTTTTGTGTGTTTGTTTAATGAATTACAGAGCAAGAGCCTTGGTGCTGGACATAAACCCTGACAAAATGGCTTTGGGCTGTGGGGCTGCAGCTGGGCTGGGGAATTGGCTCCCTTTGGGCTTTTGGGCCAGGAGGGAGCAAAGGAAAATGAGGTCATTTGCGCCAGATGTGCTGGGTCATCCTAAATCCAGATGTGCTGTGTCAGCCCCAAAGCCAGATGTATGCCAGCCCTCAGCCAGATGTGCTGTGTCATTCTTGAACCCAGATGAGCCAAGTCAGCCCAAAAGCCAGATGTGTTGTGTCAGATCTAGTCCAGATGTATGATGTCACCCCCAAACCAGACATGCCATGTCATCCTTAATCCAGATGTGCTGAGTCTGCCCTGAGCCAGATGTGTCATGTCATTCTTGAATCCAGATGTGCTGGGTCACCCCCAAGCCGGACATGCCATGTCATCCCTCTGTCAGATGAGCTGTCTCACCCCAAATCCAGATGTGCTGGTCTGCCCTGAGCCAGATGTGCTAGGTCATCCCTGAACCCAAATATGCCATGTCAGCCCCAAGCCAGATGTGCTGAGTCAGCCCTAATCCAGCTGTGCTGTGTAATTCTTGAC
>JAGMWU010000029.1:425732-472768 GCA_018697195.1 Certhia americana
TGTAATTCTTGACTCCAGCTGTGCTGTGTCAGCCCCAGCCCAGCTGATCACGGCCCCAGCCCCGGTAAATCCCCCAGGGCCAGCTGAGCACGGGGACAACTCCTGGAAGGACCCAAACCTCAGCCCACTCCACCCCTTAAGGGTTCAACTTTGCTCGTCCCAAGCTCCTCACTTCTCACTTTTGCCTCTCCCCATTTCCCCCACCTCTTTCACATGAAAAGCTGAGAAATTGTGGGTGCGGCCTCCCAAAATTCAGACTTAATCTGCTTTTATTTGGGTTCTGTGTGTCAGGAAAATGTGGAGATCCTACGTAGATTGTGGTGTGGTTTATGCTGGGAAAACACAATCTGTATTTTTTCAGGAGCTAAAATAAAGATTAATTAAAAGTACTGAGGGATTCTAGTGGATGATGTAAGTGGGAGTTTTCCACCTGGCTCCACTGATCTCTCACATAAGCCCCAAAAAGCCCCTCCCAAACAGGTTCCTCTGATTCTTTTTCGATTAAAACTCTCTGAGGAAAGAAATCTCTTTAGTAAAAAAGTGCCCAGCAGTTCTCATGCTCCACGAGCTTTTGCTCTTTAGAGAACTGTATTGTTTATAAAAAAAACACCTGAAAATTACATTTTCTACAGTTTCTTTCAATGAATTTTCCTATTCCTCCTTGGATTACAAGAACAATAAATGGGAATCTCTGATTTATTTGTTCACTGGCACATCCCCACTTGTGTGCAGCGCCTGAATTTCCCAACATTCCAATGGATAATGCCAGGAATATTTACTATTCCTTAAAAATGCAGCTGATTTCAAAATGCCTCATTAACTTTTGGGATTAGATTCCTTTGCTAATTTTTTCATGGAAGTTTTCACAGTGTGGATCATGTCAGGGATCTCTGGCAGCCTCGTGAAACTCAGTGGGAAGCAGGAAAATCATCTTTGAAATCCTGCAGTGAGTGTGGTGCAGGAAAGTGTGGGAATAATGAGAAATGTGTGGATTTCAGGAGTCTTGAGAATCTTCTGCAACTCTGAGTCCAAAACACTCCATTTTTTATCCCAAGTTCCCACAAAGTCACTGCCAGAACCCAAATATTTTGAGCAAATCATAAAACAGGGACTTAAATGTAGTTTTAGTTCTCAGAGAGGTTGTTCTGAATAGCAGTAATGTAATAAATTTAATTATTTTTGGGGAAAAATGCCCTATCTAAGTGGTCTTACCTCACAAAAAACATTTCTGTCCTGGAGCTGTTCCCTTTTTCCCTCCTGATTCCTATCCCAGGAAGATGCACAAAAATTGAGTGGCTCAGGAACAGAAGGAAAATGCAAAACAAGCCAATAATTCCCACTATTTAGAGGCTGTGCAGACCCTGAGTGGTGAAAAACAAAGGATTCAATGCTGAATTGGAGCAGTTCGATCCATAATTGTAAATTATTTGAAACTGAGGTGTAAGATTGGTCTGGGACATGGAACTAATGGAACATTCTAGTGGCACTGGAGTTTGGAATTAGGGTGGGTAGGTCTGGAACCTGGCAGAGCTCTGGGAGTTATCTGAGCCTTTAAAATGCCCTCTTTTTCATTTCCTTTTGATTTCCTTTCTCCTTTGAAATTCCTCCTTTTATTGGAAGACATGGGGGAAAAATAGGAAATTTCCCGCTCACTGAAACTTTCCCTTGAGGATTTACAAACTCCATCCACAAGGTTTTGCCACTGGGAGAATCCCACAGGGGCCTGGGGACACTGAGGGAGTGAGGGAAGAAGAATTAAATCAGGTTCATTTCTGAGCTGCTGTGGCTCTTTCTGAGCTGGTACTGAAGGAAAACCAGCAGGTGGAGCTTGGAATAGCAGAGCTGGGAGGAGCTCCTCAACTCAGGGACTTTCTGAAGCATGGTTTAGGTAGAAAAAAGTAGACTGAAGTATAAACATTATTAATTATAACAGTATTATAAAATAATTGTCTGAGCAGCATCATCAGATTCTATCTCATTTTGGAAGTCCATGCAGATGTGCTGGTGGGAATATCCCAATCTTTAATGCCTGTTTTGAGGTGGCAAAATGGGAATTGCTGGGCTCTGCCAGGAGCTGCTCACACAGATTTTAATGGATTTGCAGGGAACGTTCCCAGAGGTACTTTGGAAAACTTGCCTTGGAAATGAGCAATTGGAATTATGGAAGCAGCAAATACTGGGACTCATTTTATCCAATTTTATTCAGACATGGAAATGGCAACCCACTGCCTGTAAAATGGGGCTATAATTTTGTATTTGGCCTTTGCTATCAAGTAGCAGGTTAGAGGGAAGTTGAAACCGACTTCAATTTCTTCCCAGAATCCTTATGCTGATATCATCAGGTTGATAAATCCAAGCTGTTGTTTCCATAGAATAAATACAATTTTAGGCAAAGACCTGGCCTGGAAGCTTGGATTATTTCAGTGTTATCTCCTGTCCAGCATTTCCAGCAGTGACCAGTGCTCTGCTTTGCTTAGATTTTATGATTTTAAGATTTAAAATGTTGCTCCCTGACATTGCCCTGATTGTCCTTCACGTTCTCCCTGGGAAAGGCTGCCAGCCCACACTCCAGGGGAAAGACTTTGAAGATTATGCTGATTCTCTTCTCTTTGTTTCTTAATTCCATTTAATATTTTCTCCATCTTAAATCCAACAAATCCAGATCTTTTCTGGCTTCTGGGCAGTGGTGAGAGCTGTGGATCTTGCAGAGTTTCTGTTTAAAACCAAACCAAATCAGCTCCAAGCTCCAGGACCTCAAAACCCAAGTCCTTCCCTCCTTTTCCCATGGTTTGATCCTTTCCCCATCCTCTGGGAGTCACAAAGGTGCTCCCCTGTTTCTCTCCTGATTTAATCACTTTTTGGTTGCATGGCCAGTGAATTCTGCTGGGTTTAACGCTTTTCAGAGAGGAATTGTGTGATCCAAAGTAATTTTCTGGATTAAATGCCCTCAGTGATCATCAAATCTGGGATGGGATTTGACCCCTGTGGCTGCTGTGATGGACCCCGCTCCTTTCCTGGGTGTCCTTTCCAAGAGGAACAATTTATTTATTCGTTACAAGTCGATGTTAATGAGGTACCTCTGAATTTTGTACCATTTTCAGTCTGTAATCCAAACTTTTCAGCTCAAGCCATGGCAGAAATTCCCAGTGGGAATTTGTCTTGTTTCTGCTTCTTTTGGCCCTAATTCAGAAGGTTCATGCTCAGCTCCCATGGTTGGATCTGGGCTTTGGAAATTCATCCAAGGGATAAAAGAATGACTTGTTCCTTTCAGGAATAACGGGAAAATCTAGGAAATACCAGATTCTTTTTGTGGATACAAAATTCCATCTATGCTCTAGTGTAGGAACTGAAAGATTCAGGGGAGAATAATCCAAAATAGATGGAATATTTCAGGGAGCGGGCAGAGGGATTGAAAGAGCTGAGCATTAAAGAGCCAAAGAGCAGCAAGGGAAGATAATTTTGAGTCATTATGCATTGGATTTTCCAAAGAGAAAAGTATCTACTGGATAACAACCCCTGAAAGCAAAGGGGACTTGCATATTTCAAATCTTATAATTCCACCCTGGACTTTCAAAGGAGTTTAGCATGTGGAATGCTGATGAGAGCCTAGCAGAAAATAAGACAAGGTGGGGAAAAAAAGGAAATTATTTTTCCTCTGCTGAAAGTTTTGATGAGAGTGAAAAGCATTTTGTGTTCAGATTTTGGTTTGCTTAAATTTAGGGAAACACAGGAAGGAGCAGGGGTTTCTAAAAAGAGGAATTGTTCTGTATAGAAAGGTTTGTAAGAGCAAAGTCAATGAGATCCAGGGGCCAACTTTTCTCCTGGAAGCTCAGGTACCTCCAGGTTGTGTCTGGCTCTGGAGCACAAGGACATTTCCAAACAGGGCTCTTCAGTTGGAAAATCCCTGGAGTTGGTCACAACTGGAATTTCTAGGTCTGGGATCAAGTTTCATGCATGGTGTGAGATCTATGGCTTGGTTTTTCTTCAGGAGTCAGGATAAATAAAGTGAAAGCCAGGCTTTAAAAATTGGATTATGTCATATTTTAGCACCTTGAGTTTCTGTGGCATTTCCCAACAAATGGCAGGGAATGGGCAGCTCAGGGCTGTGGGACAGAAATTCCATGGGCTGCACAACTCCCAGATCCAGGGAGAGGGACTGGGAACAAGGGATGGAGGGACAGGACACAGGGAATGGCTTCCCACTGACACAGGGCAATTCCTTTCCAATAGGATATTGTGAAGGAATTCCTGGCTCTGAGAGTGGAGAGGGGCTGGGATGGAATTCCCAGAGGAGCTGTGGCTGCCCCTGGATCCCTGGAAGTGTCCAAGGCCAGGTTGGAGCAAACTGGGACAGTGAGAGGTGTCCCTGCCCATGGCAGGGGTGGCACTGACTAATTTTTACTGTCCCTTCCACCCCAAACCATTCTGTGATTCCAAGAATTCCCCAGACTGGGAAACCTCTGTGTCCCATTCAGATCTCCCTGAGCCCTCTGGTCCCCCTGGCTGTGGGGTGTGGTCCATTGCTCTTTGCTTCTGTCCCTGTCCCCACCGCAGGACTCAGAGGAGTGAGAGGAAATCCAACTTGTCCCCTTCGCCCTCTGCTCAGCGCCGTGCCTGGAGCTCCAGAGCCACCCAGCAGAACATTCAGCCAGTAAATACCAGTGAAAAGGATCCTTTTCATTTGCAGTTCTATTAGTGGAAGGCACGGTTAACAATTCCAATCCACGGAGAAGGATAATTGCAGGAGCTGATTGCCAGCCATCCTTCGATGTTGACTCACAGGGCAAAACGAGGGAGAGTGAGAAAGAGAAGCTAAAATTATAGCCCAGATCTCTGAGGAATATTAATGTAATAGTTTTAACATGATCCTGCTCACATTTTAGCAAGGAATGTTAATAACAAGGAGGGCAAAGCTCTGATAAATTTTGCAGTATTCCTCTTTCCTTGGAATAATTGGGACACAATGCTCGCTTTGCAAACTTGTACAGGTGGGAACGTTTTAATAATTTTTTGTTATTCAGGTGCAGATTGTACTTCTGGGCTGGGGACGTGCATTGTAAACGTTAATCTTGTTTGCTGAAATACTGACATCCGAGATCTGCCGAAGCTGTACAGTGAGGGATCTCTCCCTGTGGAACATATTGTTATGAAATCCCTGGGATTGCTTGGAGCAGCTCGTTAGCGATGCAGGGTGGGGTCGTTTGGGGTTAATTCAAAGATTAAATTTTCATGGTGGCCTCAGTCAAAGCTCTGGGCTCCCCATGCCTGGCCCTGCCCTGGCACCAAGCACACACTCCTTGATGACTTGGAGTGGCTCCCTAGAAACAGAGGCTAGACAAGATCAAGAGAATAAAGTGGGCATTTATTAAAGGCCTTCAATAGATACACCTTGGGCAGTAAGAATCCTCAAAGGGGCTACACTAAGATGGACAATAGTCCCCAGTTTTTCACACAATTATAAATTTGGTCTGTTTACATACTGGGGGTTAATCCTCCAATTACATCTTCAGGTAATGAAGTCATTTACCCTGAGTTTTCTCACCCCAATTCATTATTGTTTTACATCTCTTGGGGCCTGATACAATGAGGTGTCCTTGATTGCCAGGCCTGGAGAGGAATTGTTGTGTCTGATCAAAATGTGAAGACAGTTAACTAACACTCTGTATGGAGTTTAGAGTTATACCCTAAAGCAGTACAGCATTTGAAAAATATAAAAACTTAAATCCTAAGGCATCACCCCGGCCTGGGGAACCGTGTGCTCCTGACAGATGAGGGAATACAGGAGGAGGGATCAGACCCAGCAGAGCTCAGGGAGGAGCAGAACTCAGCTCAGTGCCCTCAGGGCCAACGGCTGAGTGGTTTGTGGGCACTGAGGTGGAGATCAGCCTGAGCCCAGTCAGACTCCATGCCTGTGCCCTGAGCATGGTTCATATTTGGGATGTGCTGGAGCCAAGATGTGGATTTGGAGAGCTCTAGAGCAGGGACTGAGGCACCTGGGCCAGGTTCATATTTGGGATATGCTGGAGTCAAGATGTGGATTTGGAGAGCTCCAGAGCAGGGACTGAGGCACCTGGGCCAGGTTCATATTTGGGATATGCTGCAGCCAGGACCTGGACTTGGGGAGCTCCAGAGCAGGGACTGACTGAGGCACTTGGGCTGGGTTCATATTTGGGATGTGCTGGAGTCCAGATGTGGATTTGGGGAGCTCCAGAGCAGGGACTGAGGTTCCTGGGCTGCATTCATATTTGGGATGTGCTGGAGCCAAGACCTGGATTTGGGGAGGTCCAGAGCAGGGACTGACTGAAGCACCTGGGCCACTCTGTTTCCTCAGGGGGTGGCTGTGTCATTCCTGGAGAGCCACAAGAATCCCAGTGAAATCAGAACCTCTGTGACACTGAACTGGGAGCAGGGAACTGAATAAAAATGCTCCAGCTGTGTCCAAAGGGATGGAGGAATGGGAGCCTGGCACTTCTCAGCCCCACCCAAGGCCTCTCCAGTTCCTCTCTTGGGGAATCCTGGGTGTTTTATTCCCTCAGGAGGGTTTGCCTGCAGCTGGAATGTTGTGGGCAGCACCTGGCACTTGAGCTAAGGAAGGGCCACACTCCAACCAGTGAGGAAAACAAATAGAACAAAAAAAAAAATTTAAAAAAAAAATAAAAAAATATCTATCCTCTCAGGTGATTTGCCTACAAACTCCATGCCCTCTGTCACAAGCACACATTAACCCTTCCTGGAGTGGGATTTTTATGCTTTTCTTGCTAAGCCAGACTATGCTTTTCCCCAGTCCCTATTCAATTATTCAATTCCAGGTAAGTTTATTTTTAACTCTCCTGCTTTTCTCTTTACTCTAAACTCAGGTTGTTATTTGCTGCTATTTGCTCGTGCATCCCCTTACCCAACCCACGTGTTTTGTACACAGAATACACAAATTCCTGTTAGGTTTGCTTTTCCCCCCGAGTACCAGGCAGCTTAATGAGGCCAGGCCAGACTAAAAAACCTCCTTAAGTGCTGTTTGGAGCAGACAGAAGGCAAATGTTGCGTGTTCAGGTGGGGCTGATGTGTTCTGGCAGAAGAAAACACCTCCTAGGTGTGCATTCCTGCAAATGAGATATAAAATAGGTTCCTATTTCCCTGGGGTGATTGCGATGTTCGCTCCACCAGGCTGCAGTGGACAGAGATCCATTAAAAGTTTTAAAACAACTGCTGGGTTACAAAAACCTGCTTGAAGGAGGTGTCAGCTTTCCCCCACCTGTGTCCAATTAATTAATTTAATAATTAAGCCATTCAGGCTTGATTGGGGCACCCAAAAAACAAAGGGGCCTCTCCTTCCCTCAGCACAGAAAACCTTCTCTGCAGAAATAACTGAATTAATGCTGACTCCTCCTTTTTGCCACTCTGGGATTTCATGCCTGGCTGCCATTCCTTTGGATATTTTAAACTTTTTTTTTTTTTAATTTGGATTTTAAAACTCTCTTTGGTACTATTTGCTTCCTCAGGAGTTATGTACACAGGATAAGCTGCTCACTCTTTTGCGATGGCATAAATAGACTGAGGATTTAAAATCTCGTGCTGAAGGAGGCTTTTTCAAGCTTACCACTTATTTTTTGCCATCTTGGTGTATTCATTCCAATTTTCCAAACCCCTCTGTAGATTGCAGCACAAAGCACGTCTCAGCCATGTAATTCTGGGTCTCCAGACAGGTGTAAGGGTTGAGAGGGAACTCAGGATTTATATTTCACACCTGCCTTTCTCCTCAGATAAACCCATTCCCTGTTTCTGCCTGTGCCACTTCAATTTCTCCCTGCTTTTTCAGGAAGTTGCTGTGAGAAACCCTGACAAAATAACCCAATATTGGCTTTTCTTGTCCAGTGCTTTGACCATTCCAAAAGAAAATCCCTCTGTGGGATCTTGCAGGGTCTCAGGAATTTGTTTTATTTATGGGAGCAATTTGTCTCTAATGAGAGTTCTGCCTTCCAGTTCAGGAAGAAGCCAAATGAGCCCAAGGACCTGGATATCTGTAGTGAGTCAAGAATTGATTTCAAATATTCTTTCAACATCCAAGAATGTTTATTTTTGTACGAGGATGAGTCAATACCATCAGCTGATGTGCAGGGAAGGGGAAAAGAAAGGAAGAAAAAAGAGTAGGCCCAAATGGCTGAATGGATAATGGACTTTCTGCCCGAGTGATAATGACTTCAAACCTGCCTTGATCCCAGTGGCCAGAATTTATTCCCAGCAGCAGCCAGCACAAGGACTGGCTTTTAGGGAAGTTAAACAATGTTCATCCCAATCTCCAGCTCTGTCAGCACCACACAAGCCCAGTTTTGGCCTCTAATCTCACCTTTTCCACACCAGCAGACCCTACAAACTGTCCAAACCTGCCCTTCCCTCCTTTCTTCTGTTCCTTGGTGAAATTCAGCTGCCCTGCTGAAGTCTGATAGATTAAATTTGATTAGAATGGAGAATTCTGGTGTGGGCAGAGTGCTGGTCACTGAGTGAGTTCCTCACCGTGCACAAACATCCCCCAGGGTTTAGTTTGAAGTTTATGCTTAAATACCTGGCAGAGTGAGGCAGCCAGGTCAAGCAGACGCTGGAATCAGGTGCCTTTTGGGACTCCTGGTGCTCATTCAGGTGAAAGGAAACGTTTTGCAGGGCAAGTGGTGAAACCCCAAGGGTCCTGTCAGGGTTCAGGAGGTTCATCTGGGTTGTTTTCTCTGTTAGAAATGGGCATTGCTTTCACCATTCATTGCTGTAATCCACAGTTTTCCAGCCAGAGGAATGGAAATGGGGCTTGGATGGTGCTGGGGGGGATGGACAGAGGTAATCTGCTGTCCTTAGAGCTGGGAATTCAAGGGAAAGGTCAGGAAAGGCCCTGCTTGGTGTTGTCAGAATTCAGTATTTACCAATCTGCTCTATCAGCTGTAATAGTCAAACACAGACCCGTTCCTGCCTGATCCCTGGTGGATTCTCCTCCCTCCATCTTGCCATGGAAACAGTGAACTCAGGGATATTCAACACCATTTCGGAATGTTACAGCACTTTTACCTTTGTAAGGTGGGATGCTTTTAAAGCACACCCTCCTCATGGCACAAAACTGTAATTTTTGTCCAGCCCTGGGCAGAAACCAAGAGAGACGAACGCCTTCCCAGGTGATCCCAGAGTTTTGGAGCCTGGTTTTCAGCTCAGCCTCCTTTAATCCTGACATCCATGTGGAAAGAGGGCGTGGAGCTCTCAGTGATGAGTTGGCATTTTGGGTGCTTTGCATTTAAGACAATAAATTAACTTCAGACAACTCCTAATTTCAAATAAGTGATCATTTTGCAGAGAATTTCAATGACTGGGGCACTTTGGTGAAAGGAATGAGGAATGCTGCCTAAAATACAACAACCTGGTGCCCAGAACTTGAGTACCTCCTTCTTTGGTGTGCTTCCAGCACTGAGTGAGGACTTTGTAAGCAGGAAAAGAAACCTAAGGGAGGTTTCCTAAACCTAGGGAAGGTCCCTAAATCTGAGAATAAGAGGAGAAAAGGGATTTATGGGAGGGAAATTACAGAAGATACTTTGAAAATAACCAACTCTGCTGCAATAAAAAATAAAAGTGAGGGGAAGGGGTGGAATCTGCTGCAAAGAGGCAGGACAGAGCCTTTGTGCTCAAGAGCTTCATCAAAGTCAATGGCCAATTATAACATTGGAACAAATGAGGATAAAATTGTGGATCTTGAAATTGCTCCAAAGGCAGACAGAGGAGCCTGATGTTTTCCATAATTTATTTCAAGGCTCAGATGGGGAATTCTGTGAATTAGAGAAACATCAATTGTGCTGTTTTCTTAATAATTTAGATGAGCTGCTCCTTTGATAATGACATTCCCAGCAGCTGTGGCAACAACTCTGAGGGCAAGCACAGGCTGAGGGAGAGGAAAGCGCTTGACACCAGGAGGGAAAGGTTGCACTTTTTGAGGGAGTGTTGGGAGTAAATCAAAGGAAATCTAAGGATTTGGAGTCCATCATTTGGTCATTTGTATGCAGATGGTTCCTCAATTATTGCATGGCTTCCTGGACCTGCAGGAGACACACGCAGGGATTCAGGATCCAGCTGGATATTGCCAATAATATCCACATTTTCCAGATGAATCTCAAAGTACTTCACAACAAAAGCAGCGTTGTTTTCCTTGGCTGATTTTTTTTTTTTTTTAAAAAAAAAGGACATTGAGGCATGGATTGATTTGATTTGAGCCATGAACATCAAATGTCCCTCCTTGGCCAAGTAACACCTACTCCTGATTTGTGGAGTTGCTTAAATTTGTCTCTTAAAGTAGCACAAAAATGACTGGTTTCCCCATAAAGTGATAAATTCAGTTGACAACATCCCAAGAACACGTGAGCAGGCAATACCAAGGACATGGTTAATTGAAACAGTGGTGCCAGCAGTTGAATATTTCAAATAGTTAGTCCCAAAATAACCATTTTCAGAGCTGTATTTATTAAAGGCAAAATTTTAAGGCCTAAATCTATATCATCCTCTTTGCTGTAATTGAGGAGCAGCTGACACACAATGGTGTCAAAAAGGATGTCAAAAGAATAGACAGTTACAGATATCTCCAAATTCTGAATGTTATGGAATCAGGTGTTTCATTTCTGGAAGAGCTGGAAACTTTAGGCCAATTTTGCAATCACAGATTTTCAAAAATATTGCTGAAGAAAAGTTCAGAATTTGAAGTTTGGGGTGAGTTAGTTGGCGCTCCTACTTTCTTTTTTTTTTTCTTTTTCAATAAAAAGAAGCTCTGAGAAACACAGCTAAGAAAAAATTGAGTTTTTACCAGACAACATTGCAGAATATGAAACTCATCCATAGTAAATAAATATGTAGCCAGCAGTTCTAATTGTCCCGGATTTTCCAATAAATTATTTCACAAGTTAACAAAAAAAAACCCAAATCCTTTGGATATCACACCCTGCAACCCAGCTCAATATCAAGCCGCTCGTTGCCATAGCTGCAGCTCAGGAAAATGCATTTTTCTCCCAGTTTTATAAACAGAGACTGCAACGGTGGAGCTCTGGGGACCACCACACAAAATCCAGTGGCCCCCAGCTGGCGACAAATGCCAGCCCTGGGGACTCATTCTGGCCACCTCAGAGCCCTGGCACAGGGACAGCATTGCTCTGCTTGTCCCTGAACACACCTTGGGCTGGCTTCTCCCCAGGTCCCTGTCCCCACGAGGACACAGGTGACACTTCCATCACCTGCAACCCTCAGGAATGCTGTTGTTTTGCTGGAGGAGCAGCCAGCACACGCAAACCTGAATTTCTGGTGGGGCCTTTTGGTGGTTTGTGGGGGGTTTTAGATTTTTTCCCCCCCACACTTCCTGTGCTGGCCTCAGTTTTAGTCATCCCATAAACACTGGAGGAAGTCATGGATAGTGACTTGGATCAGCAATGCCACTGCCTGGCTTTGAGGTTCAGGGGGACACAGTTTTAGAGCACATAATTTCAATTTTTTGTATAAATAGAGATCTTCCCTTCCCTGTGAACAAAAGGTTAGGTTGGACAATAACACAAAAAGCAGCAATAACTCATCAGGGTCAGCTCCATGTTCTCACAGGAGAATGAATCCTGGATAATCTGATCTGCCAGGAGTGCAGAGCAGCTCCAGTGCACCCACTCATTGCAGAAGCTTTGGGAATTCTGGATGTTCAGGCTGAAAATTCCAGAATCCCTTTGTTTTTCCAGCAGGCTTGTTCCTATGCAAGCAAATGGGTAAATGGTAGAAAAACCCCAAATGGTTTTTTTACCAAATGGTAAAATTTAATTGATGGAAGGGGATTAAATGGTTAAAATCTGCTGAAGACCTTCCCAAAGGGTTTTTTGCTCTGGAGTTGTCTCAGGAGAACTGAGACTGGGATTTTAAAGATACAAGTGTTCACAAAACGGGGGTACAATTTTCTCACTAATACAAATGCAGATTCCCTTCCTCACACCCAATTTTTTACATCCTTGGTCCTTTGCTTCAACACAGAACTCCCAGAGGAGTTTGTTTTTCAAAGGAATCCTGCTCAGCCACAGGGTCACAGTTTAGTTCTGATGTTTTGCCCTTCTCCAAGCCAGGAACAATGCCGAGGTTGGAGCAGGAAGGATAAGCAGGAGACACAGGCAAAAAGAGCCATCATTCCCTTTAGTCCTCATTAGACCCCAATGATCCCTCTTGTTTTCTCCATTTCCTTCGACCCCTTTTAAAAAAATTAATGAGCCATAAGGACAAGGTTGATAATGAGCTGTTTATTGGCAGGATCATGGGTTGAGGGTGGAATCTGTTGGTGTTGCTAGAGAAAAACATTTCTATTATGGAGCATCATAAAATGTTGGGCTTCAACAACAACTTTTGTGTTGTCAGGGATGGATTTATTAACAGGCTGTGCTCCTGGACCTTGTCTGAATCTTCTTAACAACAGGTTGATTTATTTAGGCTTAGGCTTGGTTCAGTTTCAGCCCTGCCTTGTGCTTTATTTTTGGGTAAGTTCAGAAAAAAACAGTGTGTGTTGTTCCCATGAACTGGCGATTTTTAAATTAACCCTTCACCAACTCCTGATTTTTATTTGGGATTAATTTCTGTTTATTATAAACACATCATCACTTCAGAGGATGAACGAGTTACTGATGGCATTAAGCTCCAGGAATCGAGGGGGAGGGGGAGAATAACCTCAACTGAGCTCAGAAATGACAAATTAAGAACCAGTATTAGCAAAGAGAACTCTTAACATCTGCGTGGCAGCTCTTATTGAAATTTGATGCAAATCTGATGGTAGAATCCAGCATAATGTTATTTATGTAAAGAAACAGAGATTGCTTTCATCTGCACGTGAGGGGTTGAATTGTTTTCCTCAATTGTTTCTGAATTTCTCTGTGCCCAGTTCGTGTTGATGTTGCAGTTTGCAGGGGGATTACTCGCTCACCTGTCACACCCCTAACGTGAGATTTACATCACTGCTACCTGTCAGCCCCTCAGCTGGCAGAATAAACTGGCAAAAATCCAGGAAAGTTACAGAATAAAGACATTTCCTTCCATAAGGGTGAAATACTGCAAGATTTAAAGGATGGAACATTTCAGACTGGGACACTCAGTGACAGATGCCAATAGGAGGCTTTGGGGCAGCTTCTCCTTTAGTCCAGGCAATGTTGGGTTTGTGCCACATCCTCAGAGTTCCAGGAGGATTTTTCAAAAGCATATTTGAACAAAATAATAGTGTGCCTTGCAGTTTGTTAATTTAATGCCAGCCTTGTCTTTTCTGCTGTGAGTGGAAGCTGCTGGTGTTATCTCCTGGGTACTCGCCTAGCTGTGCAGGAAGGGAGAGCAGAATCTTGAATATCTCTCAGCTCCACTCTCCCAAACTCCAAACCTGCTGTAACTGCTGCAGTGACACAGAAAGGAGCTGCTTTCATTTGCCTCTCATATTTTCATAACGAAGTGTTGCTGATTCACGAGCATAATTACATTGTTCTTTCAGCCTTTTGTGTGGCAGGGAGAGAGCAGAGAGCAGAGCTGCTCCTGGAAACACCTGGAATAACCTCCCTGCCGGCTCCAGGGATTGTTTTGAATTGTCTGCCTGTCCCCTGGGGACAAGGTGGCACCTCCCAGAGCACACAGTGACTGCTGGCTGATCCCATCTCACCCCCAGATGAAAACTTCTTCCCTGTAGCACCAACCTCAGTTGTGTCATTCCAGAGGGAGCAAAACGTGGGCTGGTCCATGCTGGGAGCAGCTTTCCAAGCCAGAGCAGACAAGGTCACTCAGCACCAGCAGATTTAGGGGCCAACAAGTGCAAATCTTGCATTTGTTTAAATTCTGCCAGTCTGCAAGTTACCTCCAGCTGCATTCACATCCTGGGAGTAACAGAGAGTGGAGGGAGGTGACTCAAAGACAGCTGATCCGAACTAATTTTGGAAGCTGTTTGCTCTCCTCTGTGGAAGCCCCAGCAAAGGGGATGCAGAACATCCAAGGGAACTGCTGGAGGAAAAGGCAGAAAAGTGATAAAGAGTAAAGAAAAAATGTGTATTTGTTTAAAGGACTTACCTGATGGAGGGGATGCCAAGACCACATACTCTTGACTCCCTGATGCAGAGCTTTCCATATTTACCCTGGAATGAGCAGTTTTCCTTCTTCCAATTCCATGTGGCATGGATGTTGGATTGGTCTGAAACAGCACCTACAGCTAGATCTGGTATGGGTCCCCTGGAGATAAGAGCTGTTAAAAGAAGTGATAAATGCTTGCATGTTTGGCTCCTCAGCATCGCTGGCAGTTCCAGGTGATCATGGAATTATAAAATCATGGAATGGCTTGGATTGGAAGCACCTTTAGTCCCACCATGGGCAGGGACACCTTCCACTGTCCCAGGTGGCTCCAAGCCCCATCCAGCCTGGCCTTGAACCCTTCCAGGGATCCAGGAGCAGCCACGGCTTCTCTGGGAATTCCATCCCAGCCTCTCCCCACCCTCCCAGGGATGAATTTCTTCCCAAAATCCCATCTCCCCCTGCCCTCTGGCAGCTCAGTGCCATCCTCTGTGTGTGTGACAGTGGTGCCTGGTGGCTGAGCATCAGCTCCTGGCTTTGCCACCTGTAACTGCAGCGTGGCCCTGGCTGTGTTACCTCCTCCTCTCCCACAATTCACACCCAACCTCACTGAAATCCTTGGATTTCTGGGGGTGCAGTGACAGAGGTGGGAGCCACAGCCAGGCCTCTTGCTAACTAGAAATGATTGCAATGTGTTTAACTCACTGTGGAGGCATTCTGGGAAGAAAATATTAAATAAGTGGGAGATCTTTGGGAAGTGGTTGAGTGTTTTCCATCTGGTATTTGCATTCTGGTGACAAGCACTGGTCAGATGGCTTGGAGTGTAAATAAATTCCCATTATGGCTTTAATGAAATGCATGCACTCAGATATTTGCATTTGGAAAGGGAAGCCAAAATCTCTGACGGAGCAGTAGAAATGAGTTTGCCAAAAGAGCTCACTGAGGGAAGAAAATCTCACTGAGTCTCTTCATACAGGACAAGAATCAGGTGTCTTTCAAGGAAATACCAACCTCAACTTAGAGAAGAGGTCACGGAATGACACCCCAGATGGTGTAAACTTCTTGAATTCCATGAAAAGCTACCTGGGAGTCTAAAGAATATTTGAAAGAATAGTTAGAAATAAAGAAACAAAACCCCCACTGTTTGATCCATGGGTAAAATAAGAGAAAGTGCTTTTATGAGTGTGGCAGTGAATAAATTCAAGTTTCCAATGCACTGGCCTATGGATGCTCTGATTGTTTGCACAGTGCTTACTTGTAACTTCTGACAGCTCAACCCCAAAAGAAACCCAAAAGGCAAAACCAAAATACTCCATCCCCACAAACCCCTTCTGAAACCCCTGAGCTGAAAACATTTCCTGTTGGAAGTGTCAAAATAGAACAGGGTTATCTTTTTAAAAAAACCCATTGCATCCACTCTTGCTGCTGAAATTTTTATTTGAGTTACAGGTGGTTTCAAAGGAGCCTCAGGGCTTTAAAATCCACCTGCCCAGGTATGTAATGTGTTTATATGCCCAGAACTGTCCCCCTCAGGGGTACATGTTGTTATCTATATGATCTGGGTTTAATTCCTTGGATAAGACAAGCCCTGTTGGTTTTTTTTAAAAAATTTTCCTGGCTATGCATTCTAGCTGTAATTCTTCTCCTACAGGTGGGATGAGTTCCATCCTGTGATAGCTGTTATTTTCCCTTCTAGCCTTAACTGCTGACGTTTAGTGGGATATCTGCATTTTCTCCCCCTTTCTTGCATTAAGCCACTAAAAGGTTTCACTTTAGCCTGTCTGAAATTAATGTTGCATTGAGAATAACTTGTCCTGTTCTGGGGTTGATTAAGGTGACAGATCCTGCAGGATAATTGCTGCTGCTGTGGAGCTTTCCCAGCAGGAAAACCCAACATTTCCCAGTGGCAGGAGGGAAGTTTGGGAATCAGAAAATCATGGGAAAGGTTTGGCTGGGAAGGGACCAGCAAGACCAGACAGTTCCACCCCTTTGGTCCCACCCTGGGACAGTGGGAGGTGTCCCTGCCCATGGCAGGGTGGCACAGGATGGGTTTAAGCTCCCTTCCCAGATAAACCAATCCATAATTCTGTGATTTCAGAGTGACTCTGCAGCTATCCCACACCCAGAGATCTCCTGTTCCTTATCTCCTGTTCCCCCACACTTCTCTTCTGCCATCTCCTCTCTCCAGAGGGAAAAGAGCACATCCCATTATTATGAAGCAGATTTTCCCTGAATTTTCTGGGAGCTGTGGATGGGAGGAATTGCCCACTAATTGAACCCAGTTCTCCAGCAGCTCAAAGCCTGTCCTTGCTCTACACCCCCTTTTAGGAAGAGTAGCAGCGTAAAGGAAAGTCACAGCAATATCCAAGATGACTAAAATCAAAATGTCAATGTATTTTAATGATATGCTGAGGAATAGTCATGAAATTCCATGGTTTATATAATGCAGATAATCACTTTTCTGTCAAAACTATTGACACACATTCACTTTGACTGATAAGCATTGTGTCAAAACTCCTGATGGGGTTTTTGAATCCCAGGCTCTGAACCTTCTGGAAAAGTCAGAACCAAGTCACTCAGCTCCAAACTTGAGATTCTGGGCTCATTTGGCAGTGTTTGCCTGCCATCCCCAGTACGTTTTTGATGTGCAGACATGCAAAATTTGGGTGTGTGCTGCTCATGGTCGAGCATTGCCTTGTGTTGGAACAGCTCAAAGCAAATCTCCAGGGTCAGTGTTGTCTTTTCTGTTTGTTTTTGCATCCTGTGTGCAGTTTCTGGGCAAACAGGCTGTGCAGAGCTGTTTGCCATCCCTCTTTGTTAAATAATTCTCAGTGTCTGCTGCTTTCAGAAACCTTTAAAGTCCAGGCTGCGCTGAGGGGAATGTGAGGTTTCATGTTGATCCCAACAACTGCTCAAGCAAAAGCTGATTTTGGAGTCAAATTATGATCCCTCAAAAGTGCAGCTGGGAGTTAAGCAGCTCTTTGCCTCTGAACAGCCCCCTTAAAATGCTTGATGCAATTTTAAATTCATTGGATTTTTTTTCCTGGTGCACAAAGAGAGGAAACCAAGTTTGCCTGAAAGTCATTAGAAAGGGCCGAGGTTAATGCTTGGCCTTTCCTAAGTGGTCCCAACCAATTTGGGGGTAGAGCCTGCCTAAATTTGGGCCAGCTTTAAGGATAACCTGGAGTGCAAAAAAATGTCTTTTCATGTTGTTTGGTGCCTTGTAAGAAAGTTTAACCTTTTCCCAGTTTCCCGGACACAAGGGGTGCACAGAGCAAGGTCTGCTGGGACCTCCTTGTTAGGCCTTGCTGTGGATAAGAATAAAAACTTTAAACAGTGGCATAAAAATAGGCCTTTTTTCTCTTCTCTGCCTCTTCTGTTATCTCAGAAAGATGCTTTGATGACTCTTCATTGCCTTCCTGACAGAGCAGTGATGTTCAGGTGGGTCTAATAAAATGTATTTCCCTCTTCCATCATGTTTTTGCACAAGTGAGGGGATGATTTGCATCCTTTGATCGTTTGTGTGCTGATCCCTGGAGGAAAACTAAGACCTGGTGCTACTCAGTGAATTGAAGGGTGAGATTTTCCCACTTGTGCTTGTTCAGATTCCATCAGGAAATTTAGGAAAACAATTGCATTTTTGTTGCTTGATTTTCATTTTCATTTTTAGCACGTAGAAGAGAACAAAATATTCTTATCTAAGGATTCAGAAAATGAGCTTCCAGAGGAACCTGAGCCTGTCTCGACTCCAGTAGCATTTCTAATGCTGGTCAAACACTTCTCTCTCTGGCATTTACAGTGATATAAATGGCCCATTATATCACTGTTTTATATTTTTGGTGTCTTCTTTTACTTTCAGAAAGTAACTTAAAATTAAGATATGTTCAGTAGCAATGACCAAAGGTCCAGGAGAAGCCAAATTAACCTCAGTGAGCCCCAGGCAGGCCTTGAGCTGGGCTGCTGGTGGCCCTGGAGGTTGGAGAGGAGTGTCCAGAGCACTCAGCAACATCTGGTGGGACATAATTGCATTGATGAGAATTCGACTTTATGACCAATGAACCTCTCCAAAAACCCTGCTTTCTGAGGGGCTGTGAGAACAAACAAGGGCAGCACTGCTGGCTTGTCACTGCTTTTTAGGCTACTTTTTTAGCAGAGATGCTTTTAGCAGATGCTTTTTGCAAAATGGGACAGAATCTGCACTAGAAGCCAAGCCTTGTGCTCCAAATGGCCATCTCTGTGTGTGCCACAGAGCTCTGTGAATTCCAGGAGGGTGGAAACAGGGGCAGCCCGTGATTTCCAGTCCCCAGCGTGCTCCATGTGGAGCTGGAATGGGGCACGGAGGTCACTGGTGTCACACGCCCTCATTAGCAGCAGCTGCCAGTGCCAAAGGCCGGGGGCACAAGGCCTCTCTTGGAAATGCTGCGCCTTAACACTGGCAATCACATAAATAATTCAAGTGTTGGCATGGCTGGACCTCAGCTAAATGTTAACAGCAGGGTCCAGCCCTGGAACTCAGCTCCCTCAGCCCTGGAATTGAGACACTCAGCCCTGGAATAGAGTATTTCAGCCCCAGAATTGAGGATTTCAACCCTGGAATTGAGCCCATCAGCTCTGGAATGAGGCCCTAAGTGCTGAAGTTGACCTCTCTCAGCCTGGAATTGAGGATTTCAACCCCAGAATTGAGTATTTCAGCCCTGGAATCAAGACATTTAGCCTGGAATTGAGTGTTTCAGCCCTGGAACTGAGCCTCTCAGCTCTGGAATTAAGCCCCTGAGCTCTGGAACTGAACTTATCAGCCTGGAATTGAGCCCCTCAGCCCTGAAACCTAGTCACTCAGCTCTCCAATTCGGCCCCCATCCTGGGATTGTAAACCTCAGCTCTAGAACTGAGCATTTCAGCCCTGGAATGAAGAACCTCAGCCCTGGAGTTGAGTATTTCAGCCCTGGAACTGAATATTTCAACACTGGCATTGAGTCCCTCAGCCCTGGCATTGAGTGTCTCAGCCCTGAGATTGAGCGCCTCAACCCTGGAATTATTTTAACCCTGGAACTGAGCCCCTCAACCCTGGGATTGAATGTTTCAGCCCTGAAATTGATATTTCAACCCCAGCACTGAGCCCCTCAGCCCTGGAATTGAACCCCTCTTTAACCCATAGGCCATCCCAGTTGTGTGTTCTGTTGAGATATTATCCAAATGCAGATCCCTGGCATTTTTAGACACACATTGCACAGGCCATATTTGCCCCCAAAGCCCTGAAAAGCTGCAGAAATCAGATGTGCAAATCAGATTTTCTTCCTGCTTTGCCACACCTACCCCCTGTGGTACTGGGGGCCTGGTGGGGGAAAGATATTGGATAGTTATCACTCAACACACAGGGCTGTGCCTGTGATAAGCAAAGATTTATGTTATAATCTTCAAGATACCAAATAATTTCCCAGGTTGCAGCAAATTTCTCGCAGCTGGGTCAGCTGAGGGATGGGGTTGAGCTGAACATGCAAATATTTTGCAGCTCTGCCTGTGCTGGGGTTACCTTTTGGAATTGGCCTGTCCAAACAATTATTCTGCATATTGAAGGTGTTTTTGCTGCATGGTATTTAAGCCTGTGAGGTAAAGGGGATAAAAATCCAACTGCTTATCCTTGTTGTGCCTTGTCAAAGCAGAAGTTGTGCATCTGCATGATTACAAGCTTTTTCACTTGCTCTAAAAATCTGCAGTGCTTTCCCTCAAGTTTTCACACAGCAGTGGTTGATACTCTTCAGCATCTTTCAGCTTCAACTCCTATTTGTTCATTGAAGGCCAAAATCTGTGCATGCAACTGCTGGAAAATGTCCTTTCCTGTTGTATCCATCCATAATTCTGCTCTGCTGCATATCCCCTGATTTCTGTGTGTGTGAGGGTGAGAAATGCAGCTTCCCTGTGGATTTACTGACAGTCAGGGGCTGCTGGAGGGGTTTGCAGCTCTCCCCTCCAGGTTCCTCCTTCCTCCAGAGTGGCATTGATCCTTTAAAACCATCTGAGTGAAATTTGTGGTGATTCAGCAACTGCCGCACGTGGAGTTGAGCTGTACTCCAGGTTGGGAATTACTACATCCCTCCTACTCCTGAACAAGAGCTGCAGGTAGAGAAAATGACCCTTAGTGCTCATATTCATCTATATATACATTTATCTCTCACAAAACCCTTTTATGAGGGGCCAAGTGCTTTTTCCCCAAGACTTTGTTCTCCAGAACCTGCTTGCGCAAACCAACATAATGCCCCAAACATGCTGCAAACACAAATGAGATTGATATGAAAGAGTTCAGTGAGCAGCACTTTGAATGGGGTCCATAATGGGCTTTTTAATTAAATGAATATAGTAATTTCATCGAGGCAGTTCTCATTAGTGGGCCAATATTGAGCTGACCATTTCCTTCTAATTGCATTGTGTTTTTCTATAAGGGGCTCTGTTTTGGGGTTGATTTGAATAGATTGATATGTGATTGTGTCTTGACACCTGGTGCACATAGAAAAGGTGAAACAGCTCTGCTTTCTAAATGAAGCTGTTAAATATTCTGTGGAACACAGGAGAGTTGTTTACTGTAGCCTGGCTTGGCCGGGCATGTCCATATTGCCCTGCTGCATTGTTTATATAACTCAGATATTTACATTTCTCTGCCCAGCAGAGTGAATTTATTAAATCCATTTTATTCCCACTTAAAACACGAGACCTGTTCTCTGATGCATGGAGGAGACTTCAAGGAGTTGTGGATTTCCTACCAGAACTCAGAAAAAATTTTCCTTCTTTCTCCACCTTTTCACATATTTTATATAGGAATTACATCTTTTCTTTTACTGATTTAGCAGAATCTTAATTCTGTCCTCAGAAAATTGCATTTCCTTCTTTTCCAGACTCCTTCCATGCTATTTTTTAATACTCAGAAATATAGATTGTCCTTAGATTAAACCTGTGAACCAGCCAAGGAGTGACCTGGAAAAGAGGACTCTTGGGAGACTGGGAATGTTTGAGGAACTCTGACTTCAACACCCCAAAGTAAAATATAATTCTGAGCTTCCTCCTGCAGGCCCTGCCCTTTCACAAGGAAAGTAAATAATTCTGTCCCATTCCATCTTCTGTGGTGCTCCCGCTTTAATGGGGAAGCCCACTTCAGAAATTCAGTGGGAGCAGTGAACCAAAAGTTCTTGCAGAAGCTCGAATTTCTCATTTTTTTCACCCAAGGATAGGTGTGTTATCAACTCACCAGGGTCAATCTTACTGCAATCCTCTGCTCCAAGATCCCATTTGAGCAAAACTCTTTTACCAAAGTTAATGGGGCATTTTGTAAAGGATTTAATCCTGTTTGAGAAGGAGGGCTCTGATCCCAGGCACCGAATCACTCCAGGAGCTTGGGGCAGTTCTTTAAATGCTGGTTACATCTGGATTTCAGTGTTTTTGTTAACAGAATTCAAACACAATCAGCCTCCAGTGGGTGAGTGGTTCAAACAGTTAAAGCTCTGTTGTAACTGCACAGCTGCACAAGTGCTTTTATGGGAAGAGCTAAAAATGTCAAAGCACAATTTAAAAATGTTAATTAAGTTTCAATCTTTGTGGACAACATTGTTAATCACAGTAAGTGAGTAAAGCAGCAAGCCTTGGGTGTTCTCACTGTCACTTCCTATTGAACAACAGTTCATTCCCATTCCTGTCACTTCAACTTACTCCAATCTGTCCATTAAAAATCACTTCGTATTGGTTTAGTGGTCAGAAACTTCTGTTAAACATTTAGCAGCAGTTGGGAAGTTTAATCTTCATCATTTTTCCCTTTTCTTTTCTGAGTTTTAATTATTGCTGTGGCTCTGGTGATGTGCCAAAGGCTCTGTGCTTTGCAAGCATGAAGGTTTTGTGTTTTAAACAAGGAACTGGTCTGGAGGAGATGTCACTCTCCAGGAGAGATCCAGTGGTGTCTAATCAATGGATGTGCTGCTGCTGTGGGGATGGCTGAGGAGCTGTTTCATTTTGGGGTGGAGGTGGGCACTGGTTTCACTCAGATTGTGCAGGTGGGCATTGATTTCACTCTGCTTTTCTCCCTGGAGTGAAACTGTTCAAGCTGGGCTGAGAAACAAGAGCCAGGATGAGCCATCCCTCAGTCCCGGGCAGTTGATGTGTGCTTCCCTCGTCTGATTCCTGCTGGGATGGCCTGAGCATGTGAGGGAATGTGGGGGAACACGTGAGGCATCACAGCCTCATCCCCTTGTGCATCACAACACCAGATATGTTTATTCCAGACACCCTCTGGAAGCTTTGGGCTGGCTGGGAGGAGACCCATGAAATGTAGGGACATCATGAAATCAGGGACATCATCCCTGACATTTTCCCCATGAAATCAGGGACATCATCCACAGCTTCCTCACAGCAACAGGGAAATTGTTCTCCACGTGGTGCTTCTTCGCTGCCTCAGGCACCTCGGGTTTAGGGAAGACTCCTCTGGAACGGGATGGGGCCAGCAGCAACTTCATCCCGGTCTGGGCAGGGGCCTTTCTGCTGATTGTGCACAGGAGAGAGGAATTCAGCTGTTCCCTGGCTGCAGGAAAAAAACAGGAAAAACAGGTGGAATTCCACACCTCCTTCCTGCACGGGTTTGCCAGCCTGTCCTCCAGAGGAGTCTCTTATCTGTGGCATCTTGTGATCTCAGAGTCAGGAGAGGGGAGAGGAGGAGAGGAGAGTTTTTGGTTTGCCTTTTCCCTGGTATTTCCATGTTCCTGATCCCTTCCAGAGCCACTGAGGGTGCCTCAGCCTCTCTTCATACAGGTCATGGTCACATGAGCTGGGACTGTTGCTTCCACATCCCTTCCCACTCCCTCAGGGATGGGGATCCTTTTCCCATCCCTTCCCACTCCCTCAGGGAAGAGGATCCTTTTCCCATCCCTTCCATCCCTTCCATCCCTTCCCACTCCCTCATGGATGGAGATCATTTTCCCATCCCTTCCCACTCCCTCATGGATGGGGATATCTTTCCTTCCCCAACAATCCCACACTGGCCATGGCTGTGCCTTCTCAGGCCTTGGGAGTGATATTTAATGCAGTACAGTTTAATTTGCACTGGGCTAATGAGTCTTAGATTTCTCTTTGCTCATTCCATCCCCTCCCTGAGCCCTGAGCTGGGCCTGGATGAATTTTTGACCCAAACTGAGGCATCCATTCAGTTTACTCACAGTAGTTTTGCCTTCTGACGCTCCCCCTTTAATTATTTCCATTTCTCTGAGCCTGCTTTCTTCCTCTCAGCTGTCAAGCCCTTGCAGAGGGTTTTATCCCACTAATGGTAATAACATTTCTTTTTCTCCCTTTATTTGAGTTGGTGCTTGAATCATGCTTGCTTTGTTCTCCCCAAATAAAGGAGGATGCTAACAAGGCTTTCCAGGGTGTAGACATGTCCTAAATGCATTTTGGAGATAAGCTTTTAAGCTGTCTGAAGGAGAAGCAGAAACTCTTGGGGGAAGCACTGTGTTTAAAAAAAATAAACACAAAACAAAAAACAACCCCCCCAAACCCAAACAAATGAACAAAAAATAAAACAAAAACCCCTAAACAAACAAATAAACTGACCCCCACACACACAAAAACCCCACAAAAATCTCACGACCTTGGATTGTCCTTTAGTGCATCAGGCTTTGGTTTCTTAGTGTGTTAAAAGGGGAGTTGGAAGAATTCCTGTCAGGAATTTCCAGCCCCAAGGAAGGCCAGAATTGCCTTTGCACAGGTTCTGCCTCTCCAGAGCAAGGTTTGTTCTTCTCTAAAACTCACTGTGAGAGGGTTTGGATCCAGATTTGGATTCCGGTTTAGATCCAGTGGGACCAAAGCTGCAGTGAATCCCAGAGCCTGATGCTTCCCTGGGGTGCCCAAGAAATTCATTATAAAAATGCCTTATTGCAACTTTTTGTTTGTTTTCTTCTTCTGAGGGCAAATTGTTGAAAGCTGTCTGGACAGGGGGCCTTTAATTAAGAATTTTTGCCTCGACCTACTGCCTTCCACATCTGGGAGCTCTGAGGTGAATCAGCTTTAATTAAATGTTCTCCACACCTCCAGAAGATGCAAAAGCATCCTGGTGCAGATATTGAATTTGGGATTTCCAAAATCCCACTTGGTTGATCTCCTCTGCCTGAAGTTGACAATTCTCAGTGGTTTGAATGTTGTTTGTCAATCTTGCTCTAAATTAAATTGTTGCCTCTTGTGATGCTCAGGCAATGGGCAGGGAGAGAGCTCAAAAATCCTGAATGTGATCCCTCTCACCTGCTTTTTTCTTCTCTTTATACAACCATTGCTCCGTGAATTGAAAGAAAAGAAAACACAGACTCTGGGAGAACAAACAGGGAATTCCCCTCAGCTTCTGAAAGTGCAGAATTAAGAAAAAACATAAAATGCAGAGCCAGGAAATTCTGAGCCAGAAGTTAAAGGCTTCATGCAGATGATACAACAAAGTTAAAGGATCTTTCATAGGAATCAAATGAAACAATTCCTTTGTGATGTTTCTGTTCACCAGTGAGGGTGGGAAGAGGGTTCCCTTCAGGCCATGGCCTTTCCTAGCTCTCTATTAAGGTCCCTGGGTAGGAAATAAATGAGATTTTTGGCCTAACCAGAATTTTTAATCACAGTGGGTGCATAAAAAAGTGGTATTTCATTCATTTGGAGCTTTCAGTGCTTGGAGTTACCCTGTAGCAGGCAGTGGGTGTCACAGGAAAATAAAGCTGTTTGTACTTCTGATAAAGCTTTGTACTTCTGATTGGGTGAAAATATAAATGCGGTGCTGAGAACGCTTCAGATTGCATTGAAGTGAAGTGATTTGGTATGAAATACTGAAATTATGGAGAATGAAACCTTAAATGTTTTGTTATGGTATTTAAAAGACATGAAGGAAATGGGATGAGGAATTAAAATCAAGAGATGAGGCACCAGATAATGTGAGACTGGGGGTGGAGCTGCTCCAGGAGGGTCTGCTTGGAGTGGGATGTTCTCCATGGCCCCCTTGACCAGAAACACTGAAAACACAACAAAAATAGGACTGGGGACAAGCTAAACTCCCTTAGGGAGTTATAAATCCACAGGGATGCAGTGGAGGAGCCAAATCTGTGTCTGGGGGAATTCAAAGCAGCCCTTGGGAATGAAGGGAGTGATGTTCATCTCTGTCCTGCTCGGTGCTCCTGCATTCCTGCTCCAGGAAACAGGGGATGAGGAGGGCAGGAGAGGAGAGCTGAGGGCAGGGACCTCAGGAATCCTTCTGTAAATCACAGCAAGCCCTGGGTGTGTGGAGAGCAGGGAGGGCTTTGCCAAACTGGCACCTCTGGTTCTTCCTCCTGAAGACGTTTTCAGCTCCCAGCAGTTTCACTGAAGCCCTGACAGGTACAGAGGGCCTTTGTTGGGTTTTCCTCAACCTAAATTGCTTTTTTTGAGCTTTTTTTTTTTTTTTTTTTTTTTTTTTTTTTTTTTGAGCATTCAGATTCACATAAATCTGAATGGTTTAGGTTGGAAGGACCTTAAGGGTCACCTAATTCCACTGCTGCCATGGGCAGGGACAACTTCCACTGTCCCATGTTGCTCCAAAGCCTGTCCATCCTGGTCTTGGACACTTGCAGGGATCCAGGGGCAACCACAGCTCCTCTGGGCAAAATGAGGTGAAATAATTATTAGGAATGGAAAATAATTCATAGGACTGATGCTTTCTTGCAGCTCCTGGCAGCCTGGCTTTATTTAGGATAAATAAAGGTCCCATTTAGGTGGGACCATCCCCCAGGATAATCTGCGGTGCAGTAGCTCCACTTTACCAGGCTCTTTATGGACCAAAGAAAAACATCACCCTTTTTTGGTCCTCTGCAACACAGAGCTCCCTAAATTGAGGCTTGTGGGTCACGGCTGGCTCATGGAGAACTGTCTGTTCCCACAAGATCAGCTCCTCCTCCTTATTTTCCCCAACACCACCACATCCACGGGGCTGTGTTTATCTCAGATGTTTTCTAAGTTCTCTGTGTGTGGCTCTGTCACCTGATCATTGACAGGAGGAGGCTGTGAAAGGAGAGAAGGAACAGAATTGTTCCTAACGATACAACAGCCAGGTCCAGGAGGAAAAACTTCCCACTAAAATGTGCACTGTGCTTAGAAAATTACGAAAAATCTTCTTCTAATCCTCCTCAAAGATCAATCTCTTAATCTTTCTGACAGTGGAACTGACTAATCACCTGAATTGGATTAAAAGCCACTGAGCCACTGAGAAGATTTTAAACTGGGAATAATTTGCATGGGTTTTGTTTGGTTTGGCTGTTCTTAATTGTCCAGCAAAGCTTCCCTTTCTCCATCTCTTGATTTATTATTTCTTCCCCTGGAAATAGAAATGAGAAAGGCAAAAAGCTGTTCTGGTGTTAATTACAAGTGCAACAGCTGGAAAACTGTTTAGGAGATAAAAATCATGCCACACTTTGTGATCGTGTGGATTTTTGAGGTCTGTTTTCCATTAGTTTTTGTTAGTTTTGTATAATAGATACAGGTCCGGAACCTCAGGCTACTGCACTTGAGTTTCCTCCCCATTTGGGAAAAGAGTTTCCTGCTCATAACACATTTAATCTCTTCCTTAAGAGATGGTGAATTTTGAATTGCCATTATATTTCTTTTTCTGGGTTTGGGTTTTCCCTTTTCTCAGCAGCAGAGCTGTGTTTGACCTGGGTGCCCCCAGTAGAAAACCTACCTTGTGCAACATGTGGAGTTCCACAGCTGGACCAGTCTGAGACCCTCATCCAGTGAGGGCTTGGATCACTGATTCCATCCTTGGGAACATTCCTGGATCCAAGGAATTTGTGCAGACTGTCCCGTTTGTTCCCTCCCCACACTTCAGTTATTCTGAGCACAGCCCTGCTCGCAAGGATGCAGCTTTGAAGGGTCATTAAAACAACTGGCTAATGGCAGAAAGTTTATTTGCTTCTTGGATTTTTGGGATAATTTGGTTGGCCTCACACAGAAAAGGCATTTCTCTACACAAGTTTGTGATAATTTTACATGTAACCCTTGAAAAGATGGTTATATTTAAAATACAAGAGGTATCAAGAGATAAGGAGGAGACATGAGTCACTTGCTGAAAGTTAAATTGCAGATTAAGCACAGCTTTATAAACATAAAATTAAAGTGACTCTGGGAGCCAGGTCAAAAATCACTTCCATCATCATCAATTTGATATTCAGGTCCTGAAGGAACAGCTGTGTTTGTAGGGATTGAAAGAAGCACTGGATGAGAAACCAGGAGCAAACTGAGCTGTCTGATATCCCCAGGAAATTATGGTCCCACTCAGTACAAACTGCAAGGAGAAACAAAACTGAATTTCAGGCCTGCTCTGAAAATTTCCTCAGCTTGGAGTCATTTTGGGGAGATTTATGAGGGAATGTGATGCAGATGTCCTTAGGGAATGGCCAAGAGCTTGAAACAAATCTCTTTGCACAGGGAGGGCTCCTTTGACCTGAGCAGCTGAAAAATGCTGCAGATAGCTTTGGGGGTTTCATTAACAATTTCTGCTTTCATAGTCTGGATAAAACATTTCCTCCCAAGTTGAATCTGCATCACTCTGAGTCTACAGTTAAAGTTTTAAAGTGAGGGACAGGTGAACACAAACCCACATTTAATCTGTAGTTGCTCAGCTCCTCTTAGCCCCAAGAACCAAGGCACTGATTTGTAATCAATAACAGATGGTGCAGGTTGGAATGGATTTAAACAGTCCTTTATTCAAGCTGCTGGAGAGTAATGATAATAGTTCATCTTATTACAACCCGATTTAATACATTTCAATTGAAATAAACCCATTTTCAAAGAGCCATGTCCCCCTGGGTAATTTATGTGTATTTTTTTTTTTAATATTTTAATAACATGTGGCAAACCCCACAGAGTAGTTGTTGAGAGCTGTTCCACCAGTTCCAGGAGGAAACTGGAAATACAACTGTAGATGGTGGAAGTTTTCCCCTTTCTGCTCCTGCTTCCCACCCTTTTACCTGCACAGGTTGTTGGAAGAGCAGATGGAAGACCTGGAATGGGAATTGCAGGAGCTGGCAGAACAAGAATGACTCACATGGGAGCCCTGCAAACTCCTGTTGTTCTGTTTGTTTTCTTCATTTTCAGTCAGACAGAATGTGGTGGAATTGCAATTTCTTTCCCACTGTTCATCTCCAAACTGGATGCATCTCCACAAAAATGTGTTTGCAAAGGTGGACCTCTGGCTCTAAGGCTAAGACAATATTGCAGAATTTACATGGTGAGCCCCCTTTGCAACACGATAGAAAGGAAACAGGTTCCAAAAAATGCACACAGGCACCTAATGAAGTTTTTTTAATTACTTTTAAAACTATCTCAGATCATTTCAGATGTCCTACTGAAAGCATGTGGGAGCTGGACAATCCCAATTGCATTGTGCCCTTGGAAATGGTGTCACAATGTGCAATTACAGACACAAAAACAGCTTTGTGAACTTGGCTGGGTATCTCAAACATTATTCCTGAGATGGTTTATTAAATTTTGTGTCACTCCTTTCTTGCCAGAGTAAATAACTCCCCAGGATTTTGGGAGGAGGCTGAAAACACCTCGAAATGAGTCTTTCATGGGTGGTTGGTGAATTTACTCCACCTTCCCTTGAATACCTGTCCCCTTTTTTTTTCCTCCAGCACCCAGGCCCTTTCTGCAGTTCCTGTCAGCATTCCCAGCTGAACAGAATAATTTTTCCTCCTTGGCTGACAGCAGCTGTCGTTAGGAAAATTGCAGGGCCAACTCTGACAGGATTCACACAATGGAGGAACTTCAGCTTCTCACAGGCTCCGAGAAAGCCCAGGCTCTTCAGCACATCTTGTCAGTCGGAACATGAGCTCATCTCCTCCCTGGGAGAAGTTGGCAGATGAGAAGATTATTTCTGACAGATCTGAAACAGCCCTGATGACATCCTCCAACAATAAAATCTCTGCCAGGGGCTGGGGTGTGGGGGGGAGAGGGGAAAAATGGTCTAACGAAAAAATTGTGGTTAAAAAACCGGGTGAGTGCTTAAATTGAAGGCTTCTCAGTGTTTGTGACTCCTTGTTTAGGATTCATTCCTCTTCCTTGGGTTAAATATTCACAGCTGTTAATGATCCAGGGATTTACAGCCCTTTTCCTGCAGGATGTTCCTCAGGTTTGAAGGCTCCTTGGAGCTGGATTTGGATCCTTGTTTGGTCATTAGGGATTCATGGCAGCAGCAGGAATGTGTGGCATTATCCTGGAATTGCCTGGCATTCTGGAATTCTCTGGCATCCTGGGGCTGTGAACATCCCTCAGGAAGGGGAGCCTTTCCTCTGGCAGTGTGTGTGTGTGACTGCAGGGCTTGGCTGGTGCTCAGGGGTTTTGCCCCTTTGGGGAAGGTGACTGTCACAAAACTCGTTCTTTGCCAGGTTTATTAATTGGGTTTAATTGGTTTTTAATTATTAATTGTTTGCTGACAATTAGGGAGTTTATGTTTGGCAGGAGGGGGAGCGAGAAGACCAAACCCCACAGATTTCTGGTCTCCCTAATCTCAGCTTTCCCAGCCTCAGGTGCAAATAGGGCCTGAATGGAATGAAAGCAAGAGGCACACGTGGCTTTAATGTCCTTGTCAGTATTTAAAGTTTATCCTTTCCTGTGGCACTGGGTCTCTTTCAGCCCATCTTTAGCCCTGCTTCCCTTTCAGAGCTGGTTTTTCCTCACTGTTTACTCATTAAGAGCACACTGGGGATAAAATTCTATTTTTCTTGACTGCTGCTTCTGGGGAAGGAAGAACCTTTTGGAAATGTGGCAGAGATTTGTGCCTTGTCTGGAGTGTAGCAATTCCCTTTCTAAGAAATCCAGAACTCCCTCTGCTTGTTTTACTGCCATGCCTGGATCACCCTTCTCAAAGACAACAGTGATGCATGAAATCATTAAGGGATGTGAAAACTGAGGGTGCTGCATCTTGGATTCTGCTTTTCTGAACTATTCTGATTTCAGAGCTTCTAGGAAAAAATATTATAAAGGTTCCAAGCTGTGTAAGTCCAGAGTGTCCAGTCAGTGTCCTTTGGTCTCCAGAGCTCATTTTGAGATCCCCAAATGTTGAATGAGAAAAGGCACCACATTTAAAACCCCTCAGTTGGGTTTTGAGGCACAGCAGCCATTGGGGAGCAGGATGTGCAGCTCCTGAAATCCTGAAAAGCTGTTGCAATTCGTGGAATCCTGGAATGGGTTGGGTGGGAAGGGACCTTAAATCCCATCCAGCACCATCCCTGCCATGACAGGGACACCTTCCACTGTCCCAGGGTGCTCTGAGTGCTCCAAGCCCTGTCCAGCCTGGCCTTGGCAGAGGGGCTCCATCTCTGGAGCTGCCCCACGGCCTCCCCTGGACTTGCAAGCTCCAACCTTTCCTCTCCCCTTCCCCCAGTGGGATGAAGGCTGATGGATCTGGGATGCAGCCTGGTCAGGACCCTTCTGTCCCCTGGGATAAAGGTAACGGGAAAACCATCAGCAGAACGGGTTCCATCAGTGCCTGACACACAGCATTCAGACCCCAGGCAGCTGCAGGAACCCTTTCCTTTCCCTTAATTACTGAGAGGACCTTTTATCAATTTTTATCAGGAAGGCTGCTGATCTGAAGGTGGCAGGTTGTGTTTTACACCACACACTTGAGATAAAATTATTAAAAATATCCCAATCCTGTCTCCTCAAAGCCATCGCTGAAGAGTGGGAATGAGCACACATGTTCTAGGGAACAGTTTTTTGCCACAATGTGCAATTTCATTAAAACTTCAAGCATTTTATGGAAACATTTCTCCGCTGGCAGAGCAACTTTATAATTCAAAACATCTTGTTCAAGGGTTCCCACTTCATTCTGTGAATATCCTGATATTTGGTAGTGTTGAGATGGAATAATTTTGTTTTACCATTTACAGTGAATTCATTCAGTGTTTATATTAAATGAACACATCACTCTGATTATGTGGGGGTTTAGTTTTGAAAGTTTATCCCATAAAACAGATTTGGTTTGTGTTTGGTTGAAAGGGATGACAAAGCACCTCATTCCACTCTGTCCTTGAAACACCCACAGCCTCCAGGGAATTCCAGCCCTTGTGCCAGTTGTTCACATTTTGGGGGGATGCAGGTGAGGATTTTGGGCCAGTCTAGGCTATGTTGGATACACAAAAAACACCGAATTAAAGGAATTAAAGGCTTGCACAGACAGGACAAAGCAAAGTCATCTGTGTCTCATTCCAGCTTGGCAGCAGTGAAAGCCTGGGGTCCTTCTAAAATAAAATAGTAATTAGTGCAACAGAACCAGTCTGGGTATATATTTTAGAGCAGATAGAACCAGTATCAACCTGGTAGGCTTATGTGGGAGCAGCTGATTGAGGCTGAGCCAGAGTGGGAGAGCTGGGAATGTTCACCGGGAGAAGGGCAGGATCCTCAGAGCCCTTTCCAGAGCCTGAAAGGGCTCCAGGAGGGCTGGAGAGGGACTGGGGACAAGGGAAGGAGTGGCAGGACACAGGGAATGGCTTCCCCCTGCCAGAGGGCAGGGTTAGATGGGATATTGGGGAGGAATTCTTCCCTGTGATGGTGGGAAGTGGCTGGGATGGAACTCCCAGAGCAGCTGTAGCTGCTCCTGGGTCCCTGGAAGTGTCCAAGGCCAGGCTGGAGCCCCCTGGGACAGTGGGAGGTGTCCCTGCCCACAGCAGGGGTGGCACTGAATGAGCTTTGAGGTTCTTCCCATCCAAAGCATTCTACATTTCTATGCCAATTCTGTTTCTCATCCTCCAAAAATGCTCTCAATGTATCCATTCTTTTTTCTCAACTTTATTCAGTTTTTTTTTTTTTTAAAGAATAATTCATATTCAGTGCAGAATGGTTATAAAGTGCAAAACTCATCAATTATTCAGGCTATTTATGCAGATTTTAAAGTCAGAGTTATTATGCGGCTTTCTCTCTTTTAAGAGAAATTGAAAAGAGATTTAAGAGGAGAAGAACATGTTCCTGAGCTGAGGTTGGAGTTCAGCTCTTGGGATTGTTCTGTGTGTTTGAGTTGTTTGGGTTTGCTGTGTGTTTTCCAACACCCTTTGAAGAAGTCAATAACGAGGTGACTCAAACAATCAGACAGAGCTGGACGAGCACCAAAACCCACAGGATTTAAATAATCTGATAATTCCTGGTGTCTGACCCAGTGGGCAGAGCACAAAACAGGGAGACAGCAGCCACAAGTTGAATTCCCAGCTTTATCCCCTCCTCTTTATTACCTTGTAAACTGTTGTTGTTATTACTATTATTATTATTAATGATAATTTCCCTTTGTAAAGGTATTAATTGAGTTAATTTAACCAGTATTCAATCAGTTGATACTGATATTTGGATTCAATATTGATGAGGGCCAAACCATTCCCTCCTGCAAGGCTCTGCTTCCCAGTCTGCATCCAAATCCCTGTCTGGGGTCCTGCTGGGAAACCTTTTTGTTTCAGCCCTTCAGGTGAGAAACCTCAGGCAGCAGAGGCACAGAACCCCTCTTCTGGTGTTTTTTAGGTGCCCATCATGTGACAGAGCAGGGAAGAACCTGAGCCTGACTGGGGAGCAAAAAATAAATCAAGGAGTACAGTGTCAGAGATAGGAAACCCTTCCCTTCTCCCAGAGTTATAAATTGGCAGCTGGAAGGAACAATTCCTGTGGCTGTGAGTGCTGAGGGTCCTCAGCACTTGCAGGGACTGTTCATTATCCAACTGCTCTGGCCTTGAAGTGATTAAGATCCTGTTCTGTATCGAGCAAGTGTTGTAGCAACTGGAATTGCTCTGCCTTGGATAATTGTGTTTGTTTCTCCCCGTTAAATTTACAGGCTCTTTTATGCCTTCTCCCCATGTGCTCGCGGATTTTCCAGGGCAATTTGCAAAAATAACCCTGATTGCTCTTTCAAGCCCCTTTTCAACATGCTGTCTGCAAAAAATTCAATAGAAACCAACTCCAAAATGGCATTTCAAGCTGACAGTTCATGGTGCTGCTTTCCCACATCCATGTGGTTCCTGTCCTCTGCAGTTGGACCACTAGCTTTTAAAAATTCTCTTTTTCCTGAACATTAGTTTGTATCGGTGCATGACCAAAAGGTGCCTCGATCACTTTACAGAGTGGTCATTTGCTAAATAATGCGAAACTGCTAATTTATTTGTAAATAACACCCAACTACTGTCTGATCCATCTGTGGATGTTAAGGCAGCAGTGACTGCGCATCCCTGCCCATCCCAAGGGAATAATCCCAGAAGGAAAACCTGCTCAGAATGCCAGTGTGTTGCTGTGCACTCTGGCAGTCCCCTTGGCCCTGGGAATGATGGACAGCACTACTTAGGCTGGATTGGATTTGGTTTAATTTCCGTGCACACCCATGATTTATTCTGGGTTCTGCTGCAGAGCCCCTGCAGCAACTTAGGGATCCCAGAGTTTCATTCTAGCAGCCTGGGAATTGACTGCCCTCATTGTGCTGATGGTCCAAGGAGGTTTGAGGGCAGAGGGGAGGTAGGGCAGGAAATCAGGAAATGAAAATGTGACAGGAAAATAAAATAGAACCGGAGTTTTGTAAAATTTAGAGCTTTAGTGAGGGCAGAAAGGAGCTTCAGGAAGCTCCACCACCTGTCATGGCCAGGGCTGAGCACTGGATTCTTTAAAATCAGACTCCAGTGCTTCCCTGGAGGGGTTTTTCCCCCATCCCTGGAAGTGTCCAAGGCCAGGTTGGAGCAATCTGGTCTAGTGAAAGGTGACCTGCCCATGTCAGGGATGGAACTGGATGATTTTACGATCCCATCCCACCTGAACCATTCCATGATTCTATGACTTAATTACAATATTTATATGTTTCTTCTGGTTTGTTTTGCTTTTTGTTGTTTTTATTCTTTGTGTATATTCTGAGTTTTTTGCTTGTTGATTTAAAACCAGATCACATTTGGTGACCCACAGATGTCACTTTCCCCTTTTCTGCCATCTTTCTTCTATCCTTCTCCTCTCCATCCCAAGCCTCCCTTTTGGTTTATTTTTCTTCCTTTTTTTAGTAGACTGACTCCAGACATTGCCATTTTTGCTTCTGCTGGGCTGGCAGGATAAGCCTGGCTCTGCAGCAGTTTGCAGGAGCAACATGAACACGGTGACGAGAAATCAATCTCACTAATATATCTGAGTTTCACTTACTCTTTGGCACAACTGGAGACCGACTCATCCCCTTGAAGGTGGTTTTATGGCCTGATTTTTTAATGGAGTGTAAACCAGCATTAATCGTGCGGGGAGGGGCAGAGATTGGGAACATAAATCCCCTAAACCTCTGCCGGGTCCCTGCGCAACAACCACACGGAGATTAGGGAAAGGAAAAGGAATTTTGTCCTGCACTTGCCAGACTGCTCAGAGAGCAATTGGTGGAGCTGATGCCTTAAGATTTCAGCCTTTGTATTTTCAAAATCCTGTACTGCATCAGTGGATAATTCTGAACTCCATATAAAGTACTGTCTACACATTTTGGTCGCACAAAACCATCCCTCTAGACCTGAAATTCAAGGATACTCCATTGCCTCAGGCCCTGAAAAGTATCTACAAAAGTTATGGGAGTAGCAAACCAGGGATGTATGACTTCATTACCTGAAGATGTAATTGGAGGATTAACCCCTGATATGTAAATGAACAAAACTTATATCTGTCTGAAAAACTCATGACCATTGTCCATTTTGTGTGCAGCCCCTTGGGGAGGCTTTTTTTGCCCTTAATGTACCCGAAGGCCCTTCCATAAATATATCTGCTTTTATTCTTTTAACTTTGTCTGGCCTCTGTTGCTAGGTAAACCCAACAAAGGCATCATAGTCAGTAAAAATATCCTGGAGGAGCAGAGTTCCATGACTGAAACTCTGCTGCCTCAGCAATGTTAGTGTGACTGCACTCGATGTTCGGAGCTGTCTTTTCCAACCCTGATGATCCAGTGACATTTTGGGGCACTTATGTTAATTGGACCTCCTGTAATCCTTGATCTTTTAGGGGATTTTATTTTTTAACACACTGGGCCTGACTTGAATATCCAAATAAAGTCATCCCTTCATGATTTTCACAGAGTTGAGGGTTTGAGAGGCTTCAAAGGTTGGCAGAGGCTGCCCAGAGAAGCTGTGGCTGCCCCATCCCTAAAGTGCCCAAGGCCAGGCTGGGCTTGGAGGGAGTGAAATGACAAGATGAGGGGGAATAGCCTTAGGCGGAAGGAGGGCAGGGTTGGATGGGATTTTGGGAAGGAATTCCTCCCTGTGAGGGAGGGGAGGGGCTGGGATGGAATTTCCAGAGGAGCTGTGGCTGCTCCTGGATCCCTGGAAGTGTCCAAGGCCAGGCTGGAGCCCCCTGGGGCAGTGGGAGGTGTCCCTGCCCATGGCAGGGATGGCACTGGATCACCTTTAAGGTCTTTTTCATCCTAAACAATTCAGGGATTCCAAGCCTGCAATGACAGAAGGGAATGTGGTATTGGGTAAGAACACTCTGTCCTGGGAGTCAGGCTCCTGCAAATAAGGAAAGAGAGGTGATTTCTGCTGATTTACTGGTTCTCTAAAAGATCTGCAAAGAACAAGAGCATTACTGGGCTCCATTTACCTAACGGTGTTGGCAACTCGCCCCTTACCTGGAGGGGCATAAAGCAAGATGATTTATTGCTCCTGGTGTGATTTATGGGATCCAGGGAGCAGGGTGATGGCCTCACTTTACTGCTGACATTGAGAAATCCTTCTGGGCAATCAAGCCAACACTGAGAACTCTTCCCCCCTTCATAAAGTGATCTTGAGGCTCAATCCCACCACAGCTGGACAGCACTGCTGGGTTTATATGGACAAAAAGGTAGAAAAAAAGATGGTACTGTGAGTTCTTCCATAATTTCTGATCTCAGATAGGCAAGTGCTTGGATAGTTTCTGTGGTTGATGTGTGCTTCTGATCTGTGTTTGCCAAATCCTGCTTTTTACAGCTTCTCCTCTGTGCACTCCCCAGTTTTTCCAGTTGCTGTCACATCTCAATGTGGGCGCTGATGGTTGAACAATTCTTTTATTCTCCCTCACACATCCTTGGAGATTTTGTGTGAGTTTTATGTGCTTTGTGTTTATTTTCTCTCTTCCAGAACACATGGCTCCAGGTTTGTTTAGGCTCACTCTCCCTTCTGGGAAAGGAAAAAAAAACCAAAACAGCTCCATTCCAAAATAAATCCAATATTTTGGACCTATTTAAACCCACTTCTCTCATTAAAATCTGTTTCATCTCCTGTCTGCACCCTCTGCTTTGGTCAGTGTTTTGCATTAAACCTTTTTCTCACTGGGCTCCCTTTTCCTGGGGAACTTACTGGACACAAGGGAATAACATGGGAGGAAGCAAATCTTGATTTTCTACTTTTATAGAGTTTAGCTGCCAGGACTGACAGCATCCTTCTGAGCCAGGCATGGAGTGGGTGCATTCTGGGGCCAGTCAAGCACTTTCCACATAATCTGGATATGTTTGTTAATTTTTGACGCGTCCTGATGTCACAGAAAGCTCAGGTTGCAAATCAGTGCTCTGAGGCAATAAAAGGATGACTTGGATGAGTTCTGGGCAAATCTTTAAAGGGCTTGGGGTGAGGGAAATCTGGTTAAAACCCCAATTAAATCACAGAAGGGATAAAGCACTGGGGATGGCTATTTTAAATATGGTCTGTTTGCCTCTGGCTGTGTTAGGAGTTTCTGTCACTTGTCGCCAGTATAAGATTTTAATGGTTAAACACTGCCTTTGTCCGTGGGGACAGGAATGAACTCCTTAAATCAGGAGAGTAATTAATTTTCCTGACAAGCTCCGCAAGTTCTCAATTGAGATTTTAGCCCTCACAGAGATGGTATTGCACAGTTTTCATTTGCCTTCTCACACCTCCCCCTGCAAACCCAGGACTTGCTGAGTCGGGCTGAACAAATCCCCGGAACACCCCGGAATGAGATTGGGCTTTAATGTGTAATAAAAACTTTGGAAATAACTCCTTCAAATGCTTCTTGAGGTTGGAAACACATCTGTAAATATCCACTTTATGCATTAAGTTCCCAAATCTTATTGGAAAAGCTCCTTTATTCCAAAACCTGTCATTAAGCTCTGGAGCCAAGGAAATTGCAGGATGGTTTAGATGTGGCAAAGTTTGCAGCTGGAAGCAGTGGGAGAGATGGAATCCCAGGACAGGAGCTATGTTGTTAGCTCTTTGCTCCTCCTCTCTGCTTGCTGGATGCCTTTGGAAGTTCATATTTTTCCTTTTTCCTTTAAGAAATCCTAAAACAGTGTTGGTGGTGGGTCCTTTGCAGATTTATCCCTCTGGGAAATCACCCACCCATTAGATTTACAGTCCTCAGGTGCAAAGGTGTGTCCAAAAGCTTTTCAGCCTGAATATTTCTGATTTCTCTAATTTTTTTGTACATAGCTCCCCTTGAGCCAAAATAATTCACTTATGAATAAATTTGTGTGAAAATTGAGATGGAGAAATCTGAACATTTTGTTTCTAGTTCTGCTTTAACTTCTAAGGAATTCCTTATATTCTATGTGCCCAATGGAGCCAGGCTGGGACAGCTGGGGGTGTTCACCTGGAGAAGGGAAGACTCCAGGGAGATCTCAGAGCCCTTTCCAGAGCCTAAAGGGACTCCAGGAGAGCTGGAGAGGGACTGGGGACAAGGGATGGAGGGACAGGATACAGGGAATGGCTTCCCACTGGGAAGATAAAGATTTAGGTGGGACACTGGGTAGGAATTCCCAGAGGAGCTGTGGCTGCCCCTGGATCTCTGGAAGTGTTCATAGCCAGGCTGGAGCCACCAGGGACAGTGGGAGGTGTCCCTGCCCACAGCAGGGGTGGGATTGGATGGGATTTAAGGTTCCTTCCCATCCAGAGCATTCCTGGATTCTGTGATTCCAGGAGCTGAAGGGACGTGATGCCTGAGCCAGGGGTTTGTTCAGGAACATTTTCTTCAGAACTCTTCGGCAGAAATTCTGTTCTGAGGGAGGATGGGACTTTTTGGGAGGGGCAAACAAGGGGAAAGTTAATTGTCCTCATGTGCCATTGTTCCTGTATTCCAGGCCTGTGCCCCTGGTACAGAGGGCACATGAGGATCAGGCTGGGAATGGCTTTTGGAATTTGCCAGGTGAGTTTCAACGGCCTTTTAGTGCCATAAATATCAGCAGCAGAGAGCAATCCATGATTTGGTAAAGTAAATATGGACAAGAAGCCTGTGATTTCTCCCCTCCAGTGCCACCCTCTGATAGCTCAGATTTATTGGTGCCTTTATTGTCACTTTTCATTCCCTTTGCTGCCTCCCCCACACCCTGCTCAGTAACTCTGCACTCATCACAGCAAAGTGACTCAGGTTCAGTTAATATCAATTTTAATATTAATATTGCCATTTTACTGCCTGCACACTTTCCATATGGAGACAACAATCCTTTCTTTTCCTTATTCCTCTTCTGTCCCTTTTTATTCTACACTTGCGGCTCTTCAATAAATTGCATGTGACAATCCATGTGTGGTGAATTCAGAAGGAAGGAGCTTCATTTTCAGTGAGGGAATCTAGAATTTAATCCCAGAATCCCAAAACAATTTGGGTTGGGAGAAACCTTAAAATCCATCTCATTCTCCCCCATGCCATGGACAGGGACGCCTTCCACCAGAGATCCACCCAATAAGTTTAACTTTAAGAGATAAAATCTGATCATTTTGAAAGAGGGACTGAGTTTTGGGAGTGGGCAGGATGACTCAAACCCTGTGCTCCCTGGAATGGGATCTGGGGGGCTCATGTGCCTTTTAGCAATGTGTGAGTCGTCCCCCCCGAGCTGCTGTGGATCACACGGATCTGATTCAGGGGAATTTCACACCACGTGAGTGCCAGAAGCTGCTGGGTGCAAGGCTGGGAGTTCTGGGGGTGTTGCGCTCCCTCATTCTGGAATTTCACTGCTGTTGCTGCTGTGAATGGTGGTGATACCAGGGATCATGGAATCCTGGAATGGTTTGGGTTGGAAGGACTTTAAATCCCTTCCTGTACCACCCCTGCCATGGGCAGGGACACCTCCCACTGTCCCAGGCTGCTCCAAGCCCCATCCAACCTGTCCTTGGACACTTCCAGAGATCCAGAGGCAGCCACAGCTGCTCTGGACAAACACCACAGTCCTGTGGGTTGAGTGGCTTCTGGAATTCCAACAAAAATAGATTTAGACTAAAAGAATTAAGTCTCAGTGATATTAATTGACAATTTTTCCCTCTCAGTGAAGCCTTGGAGCACAAGGTACAACCTCACACCAATGGCTGGAGGCTCAATTTCAGTCAGATCCTGTTGTGGTTCCTCTCTCAGGTCATCCAGGATGATTGTTGGAATAGCAGTGAATGAGCTGAGGTGCAGAGTGTGCTTTTCTTGTCCTGCAGATGAATTCTGACCACGTGAATCAAACAGTGAATATATCTTTATATGAATTCCAGACCCCAGCCCATATCACAGGGACACTTTGCCACTTTTTTCAGGGGGTAAAAAAATAACTTATAATTAACCAACCAGTGTGGACACCTGCTGGAATTCCACATCGTTTAGAAAAGTCCTGCATGCAGTTTGCTGTTGTTCAGGCTGCAGAAAAATCAGTATAAATTGCCTAGATTTACATGGGATTTGTGGGCATCAGGGTGTTATATACATAAAACTGGAATCTGAACTGGTGTTCGCAATTTCTGTGTTCTGTGTCCCTGGAAACATTAAAAGTCTTTTGTCTATAAGGGCTGAAACAAGTCCAGAGCTCTTTTGCTGAAAGCAGCAGGTGTTGTCTTGGTCTCCTGTTAGAAGCCAATTAAATTTGAAACAACAGAATTTTCCTGGGAGAGAAATTCCATTTTCTGGGGGCAGCTCTCTCGCTGGCTGGGATGCACTTCCACACATTCCCTGGACTGGATTTTGCCTCCTGGCTCACATTTGTGTTGGGACTGTCTGCTCTGGGTCAAAGAATAAGTTCTGTGCTGTGTCCACGTTGTATCCACAGATCCTGATGGCAAGGGGAGGGTGAGAAATGGAGCTGAAGGAGCAGGGGTTCTGCTGGATGTGCTGAGCTGGATTCCTGGGAATGACTGATGGAAACACATTTCACTTGCAGGAAGGCTTCACTCTGCCACACTGCTGGCTCAAAGTGCTCTGTTACAAAGTGAGGCCAACAACAATCAGTTTATTCATAAGTTAAATATTCTCTGGAGCCATAAATCTCTGCAGGTTAAAGCACCCGAGTTCCTCACACAAGACAGGTTTGAATTTTTTCCTGGCACCAGTGGATGGAGTTTGATGGAAAGGTCACTTGTCACAATTGGGAATAGTTCTGAAGTGAGCAGGTGTTTTATCATGGAGAATTTCTGTGGACTCCTGATTTACATCAAGAGGCAAAGTGGGAGTGGGCAGGCTGGGAAGGGAGGCAGCTGGGGAGGAGCAATGAAAACAAAGTGTTGAAGGAATTGGGCAGGAAACAGCCAGAGAATGGTGCAGACTTTAGGAAGCTGTGTCAGCTATGTTGAATTCCAAGTTCAACTCAATGCTGTTCCTTCTGTCAGCTCAGACCTCAGTGCTCAGGGAGCCAGAGAAAAATCCAGGAGTAAGACTGAGGTTTTGTCCTGTCCTGTCCTGTCCCCAGCCTCCAGCACATCACCCTATCCATCAGGGTCAGCTCTAGATCTCCTCTGGCCTCTGAAACTCCTCCAGCCTCACGAGCTCCTCTGGCCTCAGGAGCTTTACCAGCCTAGGGAGGTCCTCTGGCCCCAGGAGCTTCACTGGCTCAGAAGCTCTTCCAGACCCTGGAGCTGCACTAGCTTCTGAGCTCTTCCAGCCTCAAAAGCTCCACCAGCCTAGGGAGATCCTCTGGCCTCAGGAGCTCTACCAGCCCCTGGAGCTTCTGAAGCTCCTCCAGCCTCAAAAGCTCCACCAGCCTGAGGAGTTCCACTGGCCTCAGGAGCTCTACCAGCCCCTGGAGCTTCTCTGCCCTGAGGATGTCCACCATACTCTGGAGCTGCACTGGCCTCTGAAGCTGCACTGGCCTCTGATGCTGCACCAGCCTCAGGAGCTCTTCCAGCCTCAGGAGCTCTTCCAGCCTCAGGAGCTCCACTGGCCTCTGGAGCTTAATTGGCCTCTGGAGCTCCTCTGGCCTCTGGAGCTCCTCTGGCCTTAGCAGCTCCACCAGCCTCAGAAGTTCCTCTGGCCACTGGAGCTGCACTATCCTCTGGAGCTGCACCGGCCTCTGAAACTCCTCTGGCCTCTGGAGCTCCTCCGGTCTCAGGAGCTCCACTGGCCTTAGGAGCTGCACTGTTCTCTGGAGCTGCACCAGCCTCTGGAGTTCCACTGGCCTCTGGAACTTCCAGCTGGGCCTCCCTCATTAGCAGGGATCCCAGATTTCCTGGAATCTTTACAACCCACAGACTTTCAGGGCCAGCATTCCCCAAGCCTGCTGTTCCCGCACTCCTTTTCAAGGAATCTCTGCTCTTTGTGTGTGACACACACCAAAATCCTGGGGTGCAGATCTTCTATCAGGTGTGCATCAAGTAAATCAAGGCCTGGACTGATGCCTTAGGATTTTAGTTTTTAAACTTTCCATATATTTGAAATCCTGCAATTCTTTAGTGTGTAACTCTAAACTCCATACACAGTGTGAGCTGCTGCTTTCCCATTTTGGTCAGACACAACAATTCCTCTCCAAGCCTGGCAATCAAGGACACCTCACTGTCTCAGGGCCCAAGAGATGGAAACAAAAATGAGTTGGGGGGCAGCAAACTTGGGGTAAATGACTTCATTTCCTGAAGCTGTAATTGGTAGATTAGCTCCCAATATGCAAATGGACCAAACTTACAAAAGTGTGAAAACCCGTGACCCATTGTCCATTTTTGGGTGTAGCCCCTGGGAGCTTTGTCTGCTCAAAATGTACCTGAAGGCCCTTCAATAAATATCACTGCTTTTTATTCCCTTGATTTTGGCCTCTGTTTATAGGTAGTCCCAAAAGGCATCAGGATGAGCTCTGCTATTCCCACAGTTCCCATGTCCCACCCCCTCCTGAGGTTTTCCCCAGAGCATAAAAGAAGCAGAACCTTCTTCCCAACTGATACCTCCAGCTCTTCTCCATAAGTATCCTCCAAAACTATTCCCACTTTAGTGAATTGTTACTATTCCCCAGTGGCAGATTCCCTCTGCAGAGTTTTTAATGTACAGAATCAGATGATTAAATATTTGACAAGTGTATTCAGCACTGAAATACTAATAAATTGTATTATCTCTGGGGGCAGAGGGTTATTTTTTTGTCATTTTAACAGCTGAATAATAATGCTTTTGGAAGGTTACAGTTTCACTGCCTGTAAGAGCAAGTGAGTCTTCCTTTCTCTTCAATAAGATTTTAATATAATTTGCAACCATTGTTAACTTGTCATATTCCTCCCTCCTCCCCTAAAAAGTTCCAGTCCTTTAAAAACTCAGTGTCTGCATATGAACCTCATGCTTTTAAAATTTGATTTTCTGTCACCGAGACGAGGTGAATTCCAGATTCATTATGGCAAGAAAAAGAAATCTTTAAATTGGTACTGAAGGAATCTCTGGTGTCCCACTCTTTAGTTTCTGATAGGAATCAACTTGTTTTGAGTTCAAAACATGAATCTCTTTTCTCCACCCCATCTGTGATAGGTGGCAGGTTGGTGTATCAGTGTCCTGGTCGGAGTTTTGGTGCTTCAAAATTGGCCCTGCTGATTATTCCAGTTTCCCATGATAAGGAATGTTCCCAGGAGCATGAAAACTTTGGATGATTTAGGAACTTTATCCCTCCTGCAAGTGCCTCCACCTTGTATTTTTTCCCTTGGCTAATCAGTTTGGGATGGGGAGGCAATATTTAAATGAACAGAAAATCATTAGATGATTTACAAAACACTGGAACCCCGCGATGAGACCGTGAGGCTTCTTTTGGAGTAGAAAATGATTTAATTATTCCTTGCCCTTCCAAACATTCATCTTGGTAAAAATTAAAATGATTTTGCCAGGCAGAAAATTGGGCCCCGTGTTAATATTTGCTGTAAATGAACAAATGGCAGAGCATCAGTGGGTTCCTCTGCTCAGCTGAAAAAAATGAAATATATTCTAGGGTCTCTTTAATGCACAGCAGTTTTTCAAGGCTAATCAGGACATTCTCTAAGCCTGCTTGGGCTTTGTATTTTAATTTAGGCACGGCTGTGTCTGTGTCTGGTGAAATTATTCTGCCTTTCCTTCCTCTTTTGGCACTGAAATTATTGTAATATTTGCATCAGTGTCGGGGAGGTGTTGCCACGGTGGTTTATGTCACCAGGGAGCTGACACTGTGTGCTGTCCCCTATTTTCCATAGGACTTGGGCACTGGGGTGGCTTTTCCTGGGATTTGGTGGTACTTTGGTGCTTCAGGGATGTGAAATCTGTGCTCCTTTGCCAGAATTTTGTATTTAGAAACAACAGAGAGCAACAACAAACCTCCAGCTCCCTAAAAACCAAACACCAGGTGGTTCTGCATGAAGGATTAATGGGTTTTGTTGGATTTTTTAATCATAAATTACCCAAAATTCAGTCGGATCTGAACAGAATCTGATGGGCGATTTCTGCTCTAAACCTGTGGGACTTCACTTTGCTTCCAGCCATGGGATAGGCAGCGAGCAGGAATGTGCAGCATTCTCTAAGAACAGAATTTATCTGCTAGGGGCTGGAAGAAGCAATTAGAAACCTTTTGCACCTTGTTTGGTTTCTGTTTTTCCCTTGCTCAAGCTGGTGGTGTGGGATTGCCCCCCCAGTGGCCCCGAGTTCAGGCTGAGGACACTGGGATAATCAGCTGGCTCACAGATTCCTTTTTGTGTGTTTTTAAAGCCAGGAGGAACCTCCAGATAATCCACTTCAGGCTCCTCTCTCCCTGAAATATTTCCCCTGCTAACCCTGGAGCCCTGAGCTCTTTCCCAAGCCGGTTCTGATTTCTCACACACAGGATACAATCCTTGTCACTCCTTGTTTTTCCAAAAAGAGATAAAACCACGGGCTGAAGGTAAACACTCCACCAAAAATCACATGTCTATGGAGTAATTCCATAGTATTTTCCCCCCGCCCATCCAGGGGAGGGGAGCAGGAGGAGACAGGAGGAGGATGGGGTTTCCAGTGCCTGCACTGCTCTAATCCCCACTCTGGGTAATCCCTGGGAATGTTCAGCGAGGGAACAGCTCTCAGTCCCTCTGGAACGTGACAGACCTGGAGCATCCAGAGGGGAGAGCGGGCACAGAGAGGGCAGGGAGGGGAAAGCAAACGGGATTAAAGTGTGTGATCCCACATGGCCTCCAGAGCTTGGGCTGGAATCCCCTTAAGGAGATCCAACTGTATCCAGGGAGGAACATTAAAATGGTTTCTGCCCCTTCTGACCCCTGAAAATTTTATAATATAATATAAATAAATATATTTGTGTTGCAGTAAAATTTGCTAAACTCGAGTTTTCAGGCTGAACCCGAAGGCAGTCAAAGGAAAAGACGGAGACAGACCCTTCCCATGGAGAAGGGAGGGAAATTTTAACCTTTGCAAGGCATCCAGTTTTAAAGCAGGAATTTAAACTACAACACTTACCCAGCTGCAATTTAGATTTCTGATTTAATGCCCATCCCTAGAAGTGTTGGAAGGACTTGGAGCATCCTGGGATGGTGGGAGGTGTTCCTGCCCATGGCAGGGGTGGGACTGTGTGGCATTGAAGGTCCCTTTCCATCCAAAACATTCCAGGATTCTGTGATTTCAAATATTTACCTGGGGGAAGTGCAGCACAAATCCAGCCTGGGGTCTGAGGGATAAATCCACTCGGAGTTGAAGCACAGACTCAGAACCACCTGAACACACTGCTGTCAACTCCAGTGCTCCTTGTTCCCAGCCTTTAATTACAATCGCCTTGGTTTCTAATCGGGAATTAAAAATCAGGGATTTAAGTTGGCATTTGCCTAATTACCAATCTGATATATAACAATGATATTAATTAAACTCACCAGCATGGGGATTTAATGAGAATGCCACACCTGTCCATCACCACTCATCTGACTGGAAACTGCACAGCCAAATCCCTCATTTCCTGGGATACCCTCAGACTTCTGCCACATGGCCCCATGCAGAGAGGACTGGAAAGGGGAAAAGATTTGGGGGTTTTAGCTTTGAACTTTAATTTCCCTCCCTGATGACACTGCTGGCTCAGCTCAGGCTCTTCGGGAACCTTTGAACTGCTTTTCCATAGTCACACACCCCATCCCAGAGGGAATCCCCTCACTTAACAGGTCTTGGGGGCACCCTGTAATGATGATTTAATTCTGAGATTAGCAGGAGTTAAGAGCCAGGAAATGGAGAGTCCTCTTGTATCCAGATGTGAGATGTGGGCAGCCCCATATTTGCTGTATTTTCAGTTCAGATTTATTGGAATGTACAGGGACACATGTTTAATATTTATATATTTGTATATTAACATATTTATATATTTATATTCATATATTCATACATGAATATATTAATATAATTGTATATACATTTTTATATAGAATTTATATAATTTATATATATACATTTAAAATATAGAATATATTTTATATTTATATAAAATATAGTTTATACTTATATAAAATACACAGATGTTTTTATAAAATATATTTTTATTTATATATTTTATCTAATATTTTATATTTCAATTTCTATATTCATATGTGTACAAAAGACAAGTATTGAAGGGTGTATTATGAGCATTTCAAGTCGTGAATTTGCCAGGAAGTGGGAGGATGTTTAATTATTCCCAAACTTCCCAAACCACCATGGCCAGCCCTGTTTTCCAGCACTAAACCCGTGCTCCATTGCAAACCCAGAGACTCCTGCTGGCAAATCCAAATCTATTCCCCTGCAGTCACAATATCCCCTCCCAGATTCCCTGAAAACTGGAAATTAATTAAAAGCTTTTACGTAATGAGCAGGGGGTTGCACAAAGCTGCCCTGGGTGTCCTTTACCAAGAGTTTGTTTTGTCACACAAGTGCTGGCACCAGAGCTGCATTTGCAGGGGAAAAATCTGAGTTTTCCCCCATAAAATCCCAGCTGTTCTCCTGGGATGGAGCTCATTTGGGGAGCACTGCAGTGAACAGGGTAAAGGATTGTTGCTGGTTAAGAGAAAAGGTTTTTCTGTAATAAAGGTTTTATTCTAATAAAAAGGGATTACATTTAATGGACAAATTGGTGGCATTTGCCTTTCCCAGGGGTTGATTTGCTGATCATTCCCAAATCCCTGAAATCCAGTGTGACTGCATCCAGGGGGAGAAAAGGAGGCAGGAGGAAGCAGCAGCTGCTGGGATGCTGCTCCTCCATACCCAGGGAGATATTTCCAGCAGATATTTGTGAAAACAACCACTGGAGCTGATTCTTTCACCTTAAAAACCAAAAATAGGGAGTCACCCCTGTCCTGGGGTCAAATCATGGACGTGTTTGTAGTGAAAATGTGGGACCAGGCACCCACCTGAACTGATCCCTGAGAACTTACACTGAACCAGGAAATATTCTAAATCCTTTTGAGGAACATCATCTCAACTACAACAGGGATGAAAGTTCCCAATCTCTTCTTTTTTAATTTCTGTGCTAATCATAAAAACATCTGTTTGCCAGAAATTCCCAGAATTACAATCTCAACATCCCCTTCTTTAGGGCTCTCTGGTAATTCACACATTGGCAAAGCTTTAAAACCAGAGAAACATCTTCCTTTGAAGTGTTCCTGGCCATTATAATTAATCCTCTAGACAGGCTTGTTTGTGCTGCCTGCAGATTGTTCCCAGGGTTTGGAATTTAATGGATATTCCTATAAAATAATGGGAATGAATGACTGTTTATCTTCATTTTCACATAGGACAGGAATGGCTTTTCCCCAGTTTTTGTCCTATTCATTTTTTAGCTCAGTAATAAATATGATCTTTGTTAGTGCAAC